>CM040243.1:74117392-74167919 GCA_022545495.1 Chrysanthemum lavandulifolium
ATACTACGGCCATTATTTAGAAAGATTTTTTTTTTTTTTTTATAGTTATATAACATGTGGGGCATTACCCCACACTTAGGTGGTAGAAGGGTAAGAAGTCGAAATATGGGTGAAAACCCATATGGTATGTGCTCTTGTTTTTTGTTTCCGAGTCGCTAGCTTGACTCGACCCCCGAATTCATTGGTTCGTGGGAAGCAAAGTGGAAGAAACAATCTCCATCGGACTTTCATTCAAGATGTTTGGATAAACATTTGAAGCACGTGAAAGTTCCACATCGATGAGATATAGAGAACCGGCTCAAAATGATAATTGAAAATGCGGGATCAAAAATAGTGTCCTCATTCGAAGGAGAAAAGGAAAACAACCACACCATGTGTGAAGAATGGAATAAATATGTGCATCACAATGCATGTCCATTCCTCATCGAAAAAGCAAATCACCATTTTGACATTTTTAAGCTTAAATTTGAAGCTTTTATGGTGATTGGTAACAAAATTTCCGGGAGGAGAGCTGGAAGCGGTTCTTCAATCAATAGATTTTCAAGAAAAAGGATGTCTCCTCCGAATCAAAGTAAGTATTGTCAATTCTGTTGGAATCGACTCATCACTAAGAAAATCATCGACCTCCTTCCAAAGTTGTCATCTTCCTCATCGGGTGAGAGAAGGAATGGAAGAGTCGGAAATGGGACAAGAAATGAGTGAATGATCATTGTATAGGAGACTTCTAGTTTCTCCAAGATCGACTTGAAATCAAAGAGATCATCGTCACTTTCGATGAAAGTGGATCGATGTGAGTGAGTTCATCGGTGAACTCCTCAAGAAGAGGATCGACCGTGGAAGTGATGCCTCAACATACTCGATGTCTCCATAAGATTTACAATCATCGCTAAAATCGGAGAAAGTCTCAAATTGATCATTTGAACATTCAAGAGGAAAGGATATCACACATATGGTCGAATTCCACTGACTCTCTCGGGATTGGGAAAAGGTCCTCAACACTAGACTTTATAAATTCGTCCGATTCCTTTTCGTGAACAGTGTCAAGATGCTCATCCCCATGTTCGAGAGTGAGTGGGAATATTGGGTGTGATAACAACAGATGAGGAGTTTAGACGGACTAGCATACATATGTTTAATACTTTCCATTTGTTCTTCCGCTAGTAATTCCATCATAGTCTTTTCTCCCGATTGTTCATGGAAGGAGTCTCAACCGATGAACTTGATGAACCGTTATAAAATTGTAGGATATCAAGGATATCTTCATCATCATCGTCATCGAAATGAAACGGAATCGAGAGCTAGATTTGGCGCTTTTTCTTTTGCAATTGATTCCCTAATAGATTGTTCAAAGGCAATTTGGGAATCTAATTTAGCGACCCGCTCTTGACTAACAAAACTTCCATGGATTTCTCATTTGGATTATCTTGGGAGGACATAGCCGACTCCTCCTAAGTTCTTTTAATAACTCGAGTCTTGATGAAGGTCCGTCGTAGTTTATGAGGAGTCGCTTGAATCATTTGGTCTTTGTGGAGGTTGGTCTTGATATGAAGAGTCGTAATTGTTACAAGGAATTGGGTTCCTGTTTGACAATCCGAGCTAGAGTGAGGACCTCCACAATACTCACATGATAAAAACCGATGTGGTACGTGAGTGGTATGTGTTGTAGTCATAATTGTTATCGGGAACACGCTCATAGACAAGCGTGTTTCGATTGACAATCGAAGCGGAATGTGAACCACCACAGTACTCACATGATAAAGCTACACTGAGTCTCGCGGTGTGGTAGGTGATGGAATAAATCGATCGTGTTATGGTAGGAATAGGGATCTTGGTTATAGATAGACCCGTTTCTGATTTCACCATGCCACAACCGGGGCAATTGCCACCATTATAAGGACCACCACACCATTGACAATCAAGAGGGTGAGGATAAGACATAGAAATAATCAAAGGTTAACAGAGGGTAAGAAATGAAGAATCAAAAGGTAAGAGGGTAAAGAGGAATATTTTGGTATTTTTGAAAACATGATGATAAAAACAAAGAATGAAAATATTTTTGGCGTTTTAACACTTTAGGAAAAGTGTTAATGAACTTTTCTTTTTGGATTTTGAAAACTTTACAAAAACTTTTTACAAAGGATGGGTTATGTGCAAGAGTGGATCCGAAAAGGCTAAACACACGCTAAAGCCTCCCGCAATGGCCTAAAATTTTGATCATGTATAAACCGTCAAGTCTAACAGACTTAAAGCAACAAGCACAAATACAATGAAGATCGAGAGAATATAATGAATTCCGGTCGTTATGTCCCACGGAGACTCAATGGTGTGTAAACACTTGATCAGACGATAGAATGATCACTAAGGATAGTGATCATAAAGGATTTGGATTGAATATTACACTACTGAAAAAGTTATAAAATAAAGCGACTTAAATACAAATTAAGAAAATTAAAAAGATAAAAGATATTAAATAAACGCTATCACTATTTTTAAAGTGATGAACGTTTAAAACCTAAAACTTAAAACTTACGTTTAAAATAAAATTACGTAAACGCACAAAATAAAAAGTGAAATCTAAGAAATAAAAGTCCTAAAAATATGAAAAATACATTTTTACAAACCTAATGATAAAAGAAAATTTATAGAAAAGGAAAATTATTTTTATTACTATTTATCTAATTATTATTAATTAAAAACTATTTATTAAGTATTTAAAATGCACTAAAATAGAAGAAAATACAAAATTAACCTAGAAAAATGAAATTATAACTTGGAAAAATCTAAAATATGATAAAACTAAATTTAAAACAGAAAATATTTTTTTTTTGACTTTTATATATTTATTACTAATTTAAAACTATTTAAAACTAATTAAAATGTTAGAAAATACTATTTAAGCTAAGAAAATTATGGAAAATACTTTTTGGCTTTTTATATTTATCTAAACTTAAGAAAATTGAAAAATTATTTTTTGAAGCTTTTCTTAATTATTTGTATTAAAAGCTATTTAAAAAGGCTTAAAAACTAATTTAAATTAAGAAAAATAGCAAAACAACTTAGAAAAATCTGAAAATTTCAGGAAAAGTCTAAAATGATATTAGGAAGCTGGGAAAAATAGAAAAACCAGGGCTTGTGTGTAAGATTATGGAACTGATGTGTCAAGTGCTTATTGAAATAAGCACTTGAAGTAGCAAATGGATCACAACAAGCACCAAACTGATATGGAAGCTATAATAAGCTAAAACAACCAAAATGCAACAAGATTCAACAAGCAACAACCTCTGATAGGCAAATTGCAATGATTTGATGAACCGAGCTAATGGCGAAAAGCAGTTAAAGGGGGCCCAAGTTTGAGCTTATGCACAAGCTTCAAAATAAGCTAAAAGGAAACCAGCAAATGGAACTTGGAAGACACGGCTAAGAGTGTCTAGACCAAAATCGAGACCTAGTGAAGCTCAAATGAGCGGTGCAAGGTCTGCAAAACTGCAAAATCCACATGCGGGCTTAGTGCCTGCAGGAGGATTTAACACCATTTGATAAGCTCTTTTAGGGCTTATGGAAAATTCACAAAATTATTCAAAAATAACAACAGAAACTAGACCAAGTAAACTTTTAAAATCCACAAGTCACACTTGAAATGACCTAGAAATGAGTCCAATAAAAATCCTTCTAGTAGAGCTAAAAGCGGTTTTGTATATTTGACTTTTTGAAAGATTTGAAAGGTTTGACTAATTTGAACTTTGCAACGATTTAAAGGACTTATATGTTATATTAAGCTATACTAAGGTTGGATTAAGCTATATTATCTAGTTATAAGCGGTTGATGAGATTTGTATCCCAAAATCCTAACAGTTAACTGTTGAGGATGAGATTAAGCTTATTTTGACTTTATATGAAACAAGGACTGGTTTTAAGAACTGAAATGAGTTATTGGGAACTAATGTGACTAAGTTCAACAACAAATAACAACACAACAAGCATCTATCACAAATAACTGAACTAATCCAAACACCATTTTATAAAACTGTTATGAGGCTTAATATGCTAAAACAAACTTATAAGCTGAGAATTCTATTTATTATCTGATATTATCTATAATAAGACAAGATTAAACTAAAATTAACAATATTCAAACACTTAAACTAAGAAAGGCAAATTTTAAAGAAATTTCTTACAAATTGCTTTTCAGTCAAAGTCTATGAACCAATGATCAAAACAACTCCTAATGGCTTTCCACAAAACCTCTAACCCAATAAGCAATCCAAAATTGGCCCTGCATTACCAGATATCATTACCAAATCCATTTTGAGCTCTTCAGTTGACTTTCATTGACCAGTAATGAAACTTGTTTGAAACTGACTTTTAAGCTTACAAAAAGCTGTAAACAACTTATCTAAACCATTTTGAACTTAAAAACAAATACTAAAAACTTGGACAAGAGAATTTAGAAAGCGAAATTTTTAACGATGCATGAGGAAAATTGGAAATTATCTAAGAACTTGGATTGATACTCAACAATGATTACAATGATGATTTGACTTAAATGTAATACAAGGAAAGTGAAATTACAATATTTTACTTAAACTAAAACATTAATTTAGAAAAATGACATTAGAAAAAAATAAAAAGCTAACTACTCCCCCATTTCTTCTCTTAGCTTCTCTTTTATACTTCCAAGCTTCTTCCCACTTGTTTCTGATTGATTCCCACCATCTTTCTAAGCCATTGGATGCTTTGAGTGATTTTTGGCCACAGGATCATTTTTGGCGGGAAATGGTTTTGAAAGATGGCTATGGTTGAGTGTTAAGGGTGAAGGATCATTTAATGGTTCTTGGAGGCTTGTTGAGGTGGAGGGGACAAGGAGATGATAAGGTGAGGAGGGGAATGGTTGTGCTTGAGTGGCGGGAGGCGGTGGTGAAGGAAGAAAAATGGGCGCCAGTGGGTTGTTTGTTTGACTTGGTTGGTGACGAGTGGGTATTAATAACCAGGGGTCCAAAACAGGGAAAGGGTCCAAAGGTTTGTTGGTTGGGGTCAAAAGTTTGACAAGGACCATGGCTTAATAATCATAGGGGCCTTTATGTAAATTCAAAAGCGAGGGCCTAAGTCGCCAATTCATCAAAGTTGATCCAAGGGTTAAAAGTGACAATTTTCAATAATGCAAGGACCAATCTTGACACTTTCCAATTTTCCGTGGACCATAAATGACATTTTTCAAACTTGAGGGACCAAAGTTGTAATTTTGCAAGTTTTCATTTCAAAGGTTTGTTTTGACAACTTTTGAATCCCATGGACCTTAAATGACATTTTCTTTATTTTGATATACCGAGGACTGTTTTGACAACTTTTGAAACTTGGGGACTAAAGCGCCATTTTGCAAATTTGATACGTTTTCATCGATTTTGATATTTTGCATTTAAAACACATAAAACACTTGTTTGTGATATTTTCATCATTTTGATGCATTTTTGAGTATTTTCAGATGATTTTGCAGTTTAGATTATACAAAAAATGATGAGTATTTAGACACTCATCAAGGGGCATGGATGTGCACTCTCCCATGGTGAACTAGAACATGAAGTCGATGCAATCGAATTCACTTTTGGGTTCTTTATGGTATCACTTGGGAGTGCTCCAACTTCCCGTTCATTGAAGGCTTTTAAGAGAGCATCAAGCTTGGTTGTCATCTCGCTCTGTTTTTTCTTAAAATCGGCTTCAAGCTTATTCAATCGAGTTTCTTGGGATGACAAAAATCTAGATGCAATTGCCTCAAGATTAGTGGGGTTCTCGGTATTAAAAATTGAACCTAGTGGTGAACTAGATGAGCTTTGGGGTGTGCTTGAGTTTTGGTTCCACTTAAGGTTGGGTGATTTCTCCATGAGGGTTGTATGAGTTTCCTAAGTTGTTTTGTTCGGGTTTGAAAGTGTACCACTTCTCTCCCGCTCCGTCGGTGCGTATGGAGGCGTAGTCCGCAAAGCTTGTTCGGAGAGCCTTGTGCAATCACGAGTGTCATGGGGACCACCGCATAACTCACAAGGTAGAGTGATTTGATTCACTTGTCGTGAGGACTTAGGATTTTGTAGGAACTCATGAGGAATTTAACTTGATCTTCAAGTTCGATCATCCCACTGATGCGGAGGAGGCAAGGAGATTGCCTTCACGGTTTTGGGCACTCACGGGGTCATCCCAACTTTCGTTGTCATAGAGGCGAGGTCCTCATTATTTCCCATGATTCTTCTGCGGTGAGATCACTAAGTTTTCCACCGGCCGCTTGGTCAATGGATCGCTTAGTGGGAAGTTGACATGATCATAAAAGATTTGGACTTGGAGCCAAAGATCAATGCCGTGATGAGGACTTTATGAAGTAAGTCCTTGAATCGGGTCCATGCTTAGTAGAGATTCACCTTGACGTTGTTGGAACATCAAGATGTCATTCCTAAGCTTAGTGGTTCTCCCGGTGGGAAAAATTGAGCAAGGAATCGAAGTAAGATCATCCCAACTTTAGATGGAGCCGTGGAAGTCGCTCAAGCCAATTACTAGCTTGGTCCCGTAGAGAGAATTGGAAGAGACGCAGCGTGGTCTCCCGAGTAGTAGCATCAAGGTCGATGGAATCGGCGATTTGAGAAATCCTCGGATCTTGATTTGGATCTTGAATGAAGTCCATGGAATGCACATCCGTTTTGCACCAACCGGATGGTGTCGGATCGCAGGGCCGTAGTTTGGGCTTGGTCGGGAAGCTCAATGGTGTTCCTATAACCTAGGTGGCTTGGTCTTGAGTATTCACCAAGAATACGGGCTCTTGGCGGGTCATTTGGTGGTGGGTTGATGAATGGTAGTGGGTTATCACCTTCCATGATGAAAAGTGATGAGGTTCTGAACAAAAGTCACGAAGAAGGGATAGACTAATAGAAGGCTAAAATGAGAAAAAAGTTTACTTGATAGGAATCAAGCAAAGAACCTAAGCGAGTGGACTACTAACTAGCTATTCTATTCCCGGCAAGCGCCAAAACTTGATAACGCCACACGCGTCGTTCGGGGTCAAGGAAACTTCCTTTTCTTCGAGCAAGTTTTATAACACCCTAGGCGATGAACCTAATCGTTGTAGTGTAGTAATTAGGGTAAGCCACGGGTATTGATATCGTTCTCTGGGGAATAGGAATGCTAGTAAGGAGTTACTACGCTAAGGTTAAGGTTGAGGAAGATTATTTTTATCTTTTATGTTTTATGAAATGGAAAGGTACGAATCTCGGGTATTGGATTTCGGGGTTGGTATTTCTACCGATTACTCTACTATTATCTAATTATCTAAACTAAGGTTGTGGGAATCTATGTCTAATTAAAGTGTGCTCGTATGATAGTTTAAAGATGTGTTTACTTAGGTTGTATTACTCCTTAATTATCTCCTATTGATGGTTGAGTTGTCACGTCCTTATTCCTAGTTGCGTTGTGTGTCTAAAGTTGTAGGGTGTCGTTTCTCCCTAACTCTTTGAACTTACCAAAGGGTCTCATCTACAAACCCACTAGGGATGATAAACTCCTACTCTAAGGCGCTTTGGATGGTTTAGCCTACAACTACTCGGTAATTATATTCTAAGGTTCACAAAGATGAATCAAGCATTAAGTACACAACGAATGACCTATCGCATTACTAGATCATTAATCAACTAAGATAATAAACAACCAATCAATATTCAATAATTAAGTTTCATACTTCCTAAGCAAACACACAAGTAAATTAGCGGACATGGAGAACATGCAAGCATACACACAAATAATCAAAGACATAATTGAATTAATGAAGTAAAGACTTATCTTGATGTAAGATAGGGTTTAAAACCTAAAATCGTACAAGACACCTTAGGTTCGGTTTTAGGTTTTACTCCAAGACTCTCTACTAAAGGCGAAAATTCGGATTCTATATATAAGATTACATATCGACGGCGTCACCTTATGTTTTGTGACGCGTCGTGTCGCCGTCATTAGGGTTTCGTCTTGGCACGTTAACCTTGCGGCGGGTCACCTTAAGTCCGTGACGACGTCCTCTTCACCGGCGTCGTGGATTGCATCTAGGCCGTCTCGAGTAGCGACGGCCTACTCTTCACAACTAGGCGTCGTCACTTGAAAATACGAGTTTTGGGTTGCGACCGTCACAATAATTTTGGGACGGCGTCGCCATTAGCACCGGCGCCGCCTTCTAATTTCACAGCTCGTGAGTGTCTCGATTTTGACTTTGGCCATTTTCTTCATATATTCGCGCCTTTTCGTCCAAATAAGTGCCATTCCAAGATTTTGCCTTCAAGAGACCTAAAAGTGAAAAGGAACGATATTAAGCAATAACGGATACAAAGTGATCAAATAAGGACTTAAACGACCCTCAAAATGGTACCTTTTAAAACCTTATCACCTAAACTATCATAAGCATGACATGCCACACTTATGAGACCTACTACAAATGATATCTAAGTTGACCATGAAGACTAATGTCAAAGGCATTTGCAAACTGCATTTGAGCATCAATGAAATCAGGATCAACAAAATCATCATCATCGTACGGGGTCTTCATCATAAGTTTCCTTCCATTGTTCATACAAGCTTTTATTTCCCACTCCACTGCCACTTTTAGAACCTTTATTAACCTTGGAGCTCGTAGAAGCCATAAAACTGGCAGTTTCGTTGTATACCTCGAACAGTTCACTATCACTATCCTCATTAACCGGATCATCAACCTTTTTAGAAGCCGTAGTAGAAGAACTAGTAACAAAAGTAGAATCGCCCTTGCATTGTTCATTTCACTAGAAGAACTAGCCACATCTCGGGCTACTTTCTTGCCCGAATTTGATGACCCCACATTTGATCCAAGCTCATCATTTTCCTCAATAGTGTTAAGTGCATCAAAAGGGTTAACTGAATTCGTACCACTTGAACTAGCACCATTCTTTTTAGAGACGACTTAGTAAACTTGTTTCTTAGGCTTAAACTGAACCTTAGAACCCACATTTGTACCACGAGAAGTATATCTAGGGTTGTTGGAAACCATCGTAGTTCTTTGGTTTTCAACGTCCCGCTGGACATAATGTATCATCGCCCAAAAGCCATACACATACGAAATCTAGGTGGTTCCCATTCGTACTCCACCCTCAACGTGTGAAGAAACTCTCCATCATAATCCACATTTGGAATAGCAATAGCCATCTTATCCTTCAACTCCAGATCATCCCTAATATCAATCAAAGCACGAGCCTAATCCATACGACCCAATGATTGAAGAAACATAGAGTTGTATACGAATCAAGCATAATCGGGTTGCCAAGCTTAGTAGCCATCGAACTTAATCTGCGTGATAAATGCCACAATAGGAATATCATGAAATTTTACCCAAATGGGAACCGAATTCGATCATCCTTAAGTAAATTAGCATTAGTCCCATTTCTTCAGATGATTGGTGCAGATCGGAAAAACCATGGACCGATCTCCAATACCCATTCATACCCTCCATTAAAGTAAACTTCAAGAAAAATAGAATCCCTTTGAGTTCATCATTGCTCGAACTAAGCCATACCTCTTCCGTAGAGTTATAGAACATGTTCAGGTTTCTTGAGTAAATGTGGATGCAATCTTATCACCACTTTGCAAACTCGAGCAAAACATCTACTAGTTGTTTCTCTGGAATGATGAAAACGACATATCATGACCTGATTTGTAACATTATGAGCAATAATGTGAAGGAAAATGGCAACTTATTCATCTATATCCATGTTTCTCGGTTAGTTTTAGACCTCCAGATGTTTCAAGCATGTGACACAATTTATTGAAGCAACTTTGAGTCATTCTAATTTGCAATATGGACATAATATCACTCTCATAAACATGTCTATGCAATATAAAGTATCGATAAATTTTTGATGAAGAGTATCCAACGTTATTGATTCATTTTATATTTGACTATAACACCCAAAGCGAAATAAAAGAATGCAACTGATGTCATTACAAAGTGCCAAAATACCCTTTCTCCTTTGTCTACATTTGCGTGTAGTTAAACTAAGTTGATCCATTACCTATCAAATAGCCATATGTAAAATAACAAATTAGTTTGATTATCAATATATAAGACTTGTTTATTTATATCAGGGTACTATAACAAATGAAGCAAAAATATCATTGCAAACAAGAAACAAAAAAAGCACTACCTTATTAATGACATAAATTATGAAACTAATGTTATCTCATTTTTCAGGTTTACTTGTAGCCTTGTAGGGATATAATGCAACAACCAACACCACATTTTGATTTCAGCTACAATACCTAATAATATCATACCTTCGATGGATGACCTTCAAATCAATAAATTAAATCCGAGCTCATCGTACGAAAAAGCAGCAATTCGAGAAATTAGAGTAAACAATCACTTGTAAAAATTAAAATAATAACCATTAAGGTAGTTGGGAAGATGATGGAAGAACAACAATGATATAAGAAAAATATATAAGTTTATTTATTTATTATTAATAAGAAGGGTATTTTTGTCTCAAACTGTCACATAAAACTTCCTTGTTTATGAGCAAATTAAAAACTACTCTACTCACATAGATATTTAAAGCCCCCTTTGTAGTGACTTTCAACATCCCAAATATTTAAAATGCCCGATTTTTTTTCAACCAAACACGCTCGTAGGCAATTTAAATTTAACCACCCCACCACCCACAATGCCCCCAATTTACCCTAACCAAACGCGCCTTAAGTGTTTGGGAAATTGATTTTTGATTTTTTTACAATTTTAATTTAGATACCACGCACAGGTCTAAGATTTTAAATTATATTTTATATCTCCCACTACAAGAAAAAAGGTGTTTGCTGACAGACAAAAAGTGTCAGGATAAGTATAAAAAAGTGTCAGCACAGATAAATTAGCTACTCCTTCACATACAATAAGTGTCAGCAGAAGTTTCGATGGCAAAAGTCTGTAGTGTCAGACCTATCCTGACACATAATGTGTCTATAAATGATCAGATCTTTGTCTACACAAAGTTTGTGTCAGGAATACACAAACATTACAAACACAATTCATGTCATAGCATACCACTAGCAGTTCTAGTACCACAATATCAAACACAAATCTGAACATGCATTACTGGAATATAATACATAAATCATATTACAATGCAATTTAATTTTTTTCCAAAATATCACAATAGCATACATAAATCATTATCCAGCATTACATGTACTTAATACCAAATTTTGTCATATGGCACTAGTAAAATGAGATAGTAAATATGTCTTCTATAACTCTCGAATACTTTATCATCATTTCCACCAGCAACCA
Organism: Chrysanthemum lavandulifolium; assembly: GCA_022545495.1. Taxonomy (NCBI): domain Eukaryota; kingdom Viridiplantae; phylum Streptophyta; class Magnoliopsida; order Asterales; family Asteraceae; genus Chrysanthemum; species Chrysanthemum lavandulifolium. The sequence continues at coordinate 74,128,713 of CM040243.1, forward strand.
AAAAGTAGAGCTCGTTGAAAAACGTAAGATTGTACCTGAAAAAAGGATCAAATAATATTAAGGAAAACTTTTGTAAGTGACTATCTGCAACCTTTGATCACTTGGGTCCTATATAGAATAAAGGAACAACAATTTAAAAGAAGTTAGAACTTACCATTTTGGTAGCTTGTCGTTTTTAAGGATTGGATTTTGCCATTTCTCAATCTCTTCTTCCCACCTCTTGTAATATAAACAAATCAAAATGCATTAAAAAAAGATTAACTGCCTATAAAAGAAACTCAACGAACTTCATTTCAAAACAATGCATCCAAGCTACAAATCTAAACTTATTGTATCTTAAAATCTAAAACAATGCATCCAAGCTATAAAAGAAACTCAACGAACTTCATTGTCAAAAGTATCTTAAAATCACTAGATCTACTCTAAAAATCTAAACTTAGTGGTTTTTAACGTGAAAATAAGAAGTTTTTTGTTTGCTTTTTCGCGACTAAAAAACAACTACAAAGACTGGATCTTTAAGTAAAAATTTAATTATTTCTTGTAGATTCAGACTTCTTAACACTGCATCTATCATAAAGTACAAGCCTTTAATGATAAAAGTGCAAAAACCAAGAAAAGAAAAGTGAAACTCAGAGTAATTCGATAGGATAACAAACGTACAAAACCCGAACAAGACACAAACTAAACCATCTTTTGCCACACATAATATTTAGAAAGAGAATGTATAGAGAAAGAGAGAGGGGCGACAAATGTTAAACTTTGTTACCAAATGAAAACCCTAACAAATTACCACCTTTTCCACATGAGGAGAGAGTATTTAGAATACAAAAGATGCATAGGGCCGGCTTTGGGCCTCATGGGTCAGGCCTTTGCTTGTTTGCATTTACATGTTTCATCCCATACTACGTATAATTGAAAAATAGTCGAAGAGAAAAGTTGAAAAGTTGAATTGGTGAAATTGGTCGAATGAGAGAAAAATACATAGTCTGATGAATACTCTTATTAAAACAACTCACTAGTTAAAAGACTGATAATTTATTCACATCAGATACTGACCAATTAAAAGGACGTCTATCAATTTAAAACAATCAATTAAAATACCCTTCTAAAAAGTAAAATAAAATTTTGATAACGTATAATTTAAAAAGCTACAACATAATCCAAAATATAAAATAATTAAACACACCAATTAATATTATTTTTAAAACACTCTAAAATGAAAATTACATGCTATTATACTGCATTATACAAATTAATAAAATACACATAACTTCATACAATTTATCAAGTTGATGTTACATATAGTTTTGAAACCGGACCGGAACAACGTGTTCATCCAAGGAACCGGTGTCCACCGATTCGGCTAACCAATTAAAGCCATCCAAAACAAACAAGAGAGAACCCGTTGAAACCGATCAACCGGTAAATCAGTCTCATTGAGATCTATTTCTCGAGTTAATCGTCATAAGTCCTGCCTCAAGCGCGGATACCTGCTATATTCTATATATAAAGAAAAACCAAAAAGTAAAAGTTGAAACTAAAAGTGGAAATGTTGAAGATATATATTTCAAAGGAAACTATTAATACACATTGAAAACCGGGTTGACCGAGGCAACAAACCCGTGAGTTGACTCGGTTTAATTTGACTTGTTTCGACCCAACTGCCGGGTTGAGTCGGTTCAATCGACACCTTTTTTGCCGGAGCAGTTCAACAGGATTGAACCACAAAGGTCGAACCAGTTTCAAATTTGACAAAATTATATGAGAAATGATAAATGTTTATGGAACCCGTGAAAATTTTGAAAAATGAGAGACCAAGTAATTGTAGTTTTGTTGTTTATTTTGCTTTGACACATGTCTTTGTCATTTTATAATGTTATTTTGAAAAATGTTGGTCTTGCAACTTAAGGAGTAGCGTATGAATCGCCTTTAAAAGTTAATATATATTGTATAGCCTTTTATCTCAGTATATCAATAATGTTATGTAAGTTTATTAGAATGACAAAATTTTATAGTTACTGTTATTTTTAGCGATAATTATTTGTCTTCGAAACAAATAGCTTTGAACAATCTTTAAATATCTATGCAAATTGATAGTACAAGATAATCTTATTATGATGATATTAAATTTGTAAGGTTACAAGTTTAAAAGCCATACCAAATAATAAACGTTCTGCGTGTAAAAAAGAATAGTTATCATCGCTTAATCTTCGACAAAGCAAGAAAAGGTGATTACACACGTTAGTTATACTTCTAAACAACAATATTGTATTGCTAACTACATAATACCATTGCTTTTTGTAATGCTTGAATCTATTATTACTAAAATCTTAATAACTTAAAACAATATAATTAGAAATATACACTCCCACACTTAAATCGACTTACATGTAATTTTCTTGAAATCGATAATCCTCGCTACTACGCAACCACCACATAAAATTATAGTTATTAAAAATGATTCTAAATATTACAATCGACTTTTTGAAAGAAACTTATGGGTCGTAGTAATTTTCAGAAAGCTGAAGCCAGCTAATAATTGCCGATAAGCGCGCGGATACTGCGATGATTAATCTTAAACGTATAGTAAATACATAATATGATCGACACTTTCAATCCTAACATAAAATGAAAAAATTACACTTAAGTTTATAAAATTAAATTTAACATTATTTATCTTTTTCTAAATATTTGGACTTGATTTTAAATTTTCAATCAAAATATAACGATATTTTACATTTAACCAATAGATTTATAGATCAACACACCCATTCTAAAAGTTTTTAATATAACAAAAGATAAAACGAATTTAAGAGTCGAAATCGGCTTATGATAAATAAGCTTAGCTAAACAGTGCCTAAAATTGATGCTCTCCCAAATCAGATGCTCCAAGAGTCCACCTTTTATCCATCATTACAAAAATACCCCCACCTTATTCTCTTTCATCCTTTTGTGTTTCACCAGATCCACAATAAATTTTTTTCTTCTCAAGATCTTTTTCTCATGTCATATCACTGCCGCACTCTTGAGTCGTCCTCTTCAATTTGCTGCCTCCACTATGATGAGCTCGACACTTCAACCCTTTTTTTTCTCAGACTATATAAGAATCAAAGGGTTTCTTTCCTTTTATTGTGTTTTTATAAAAGGTATTTTTATGATCAAAGTTTTATTTACATACTAAAGTTTAATTTTGTTTCTGTGTTATATGTTTGTATCTTTGATCTAGATTTTAAAACATGTTATATAATGATGATATGATGGGTTTTGTTAGGATGATGTATATTTCGGTATAGAATATATTGGTTGATGAATTAAAAATTGTGTGGGTTCTTGTTTTGATTTATGTTTTGATGGTGGTTTGATATCGATTGAGATATCAAAACACAAACCGAGGGTACAATAGTCATTTACTATTTTCAGATCTTTCATTAATCAGAAAAAAGAAACAAGATTGGCTTATCTAAATTTAGACTTTCATGTGAAAACAGATGCCCAGTCGAATCAGTACTGAATATAGAAAAAAAATGAAACAGCACTGATAAGCTACTAATCCATGGTCAAAGAGTCAAAGGAGTTAGCTATGTTGCTTGGCACGTGAGGAGCACATAAATGGTTGTTAACCAAGAGTGTGAGGTGCACGTGATATTCTCCAAGAATCCATAACTAGCTTGGCGGGAAAATTAGTTCTTTAAATAGTTGTTTAGTTTTTCATTTCATTTTCACTTGTAATGTGAATTTCCTTTTCTCTATTCGTAAACTCTCACAACAATCATATAATGATTTTCCCGCCTTTGATAACTAATTGCAATTTCATTAATCCTTTCTCATTCTTGGATTGATCAAACCAATTAGAATCCTTTAACGGATCTTCATTGATCCCTATTGGTGTCTATCAAGTGGTATCGAGCACTTTCTTGGCTCTTGAAATTTCGCCTGCTCATCTTCTCCGGTCAAATTTCGCAAGATTCATTATTATTCAAGAAGATCGACCACCACCGATCTCCATCGTTCTTTACATCGATTAGCGTCAAATATTTGCACAATCACAAGACTAGCCCATTAGTGGTTAAATTCTCTAGTTTTGAATAAGCTGATTTGTAGCATCTGATTTGAGTAATCAAGAACAGTTTGGTAGTCATTATTCCATAAGTTGATGCGTAATAATTGATACCAATTACAATGGTGGGCACAAGAAGTAATGCAATGACAACTGTTCCAACTTTGGATTCTTTACAAGAAGCAGTCAATGAGTTAAAGAATGCTATACTGGAAATTAAAGATGGAATGCAGGGTGACTTGGTTAGTCAGAATGTTATTAATCAAGAAATCAATAGGTTGAAAAATGGAGAAGGAACCAGTACTGGAAATGGTCTGTATAACAATGGTGGTGGAAATCACAATGGAAGGAATGGTGGTAGGGGGTATGGTAGAATGTCAAAGATTGATTTTCCCAAATTTCATGGTGATGATGTGCAAGGTTGGGTGTATAGATGTAGGAAATTCTTTAAGATTGAAGGTGTGGAAGAAGGAGACAAGATTGAGTTGGTTTCTATGCATGTGTATGATAAGGCATTAATATGGCACTAGCAGTTTTGTAGGAGGTTTAGTGAAGACTGTTCTTGGGAAGATTATGAGAAAGAGGTCTTGAAAAGATTCAACACAGTTCTTGAAGATCCATTAATGGAGTTGAAGTTAAAACAGGTTGGAACTGTGAAAGATTACCAAGAAAGGTTTGAGTACTTGTTGAATATGGTGGATTGGAAGAAAACATTCTATAAGCATGTTCTTGGGTGGGTTGAAAGATGAAATCAACCTTGCAAATCGAATGTTCACCCTGAATACTTTGACTGATGCGTTTTACATGGCTAAGATGCAAGAACAAACATTGATTGCCTTGAAATCAAGGTATAGTCCTGTGTTGCCTACTCCTACTTCTAGATTCAATGATAAGTCTGCTTATGGGTTTAGAAGTGGTGCTGTGAATGCTAAACCAAATACTCCTTTGAGTTTATCCAATACTGGACATGGAGGGCTGCAAGAAAAACCAAATACTTCACAAGGAAGAAAACAATTGACTCAAAAGAATATGCGAAAAAGAGGGCATTAAACCGTGTTTCTATTGTGATAAGAAATATGTTCACGGTCATAAGTGTGAAGGTCGCTTGTTTTCATTGAAGTCTTGCTCGATGAGGAGGGTTCGATCAGAGGATTGGGATGAAGCATAGGAAACCAGAGTTGAGAGTATTGAGGATGATGTACAACCTCAAATCTCTTTGCATGCTTTGACAGGTACTATTAATTTTCAAACTATGAGGGTGGTGGGAACTGTAGGTAAGCACATGATACACATTTTGATAGATTGTGGCTCAACTCATAATTTTTTGGATAAACAAGTGGCTCAAAGGTTAGGATGTTCAATTAGGCCAACAGGACCTTTGGCAGTTACAGTGGCTAATGGCAATAAGTTGTTGACAACCTCTGAGTGTAAAAACTTTCAGTGGCAGTTTGGTAATACTATATTCAATACTGATGTGATGTTGTTACCATTGGGGGGTTGTGAAATGGTGTTGGGTATTCAATGGTTATCTACATTGGGAATCATGATGTGTGATTTTAAGAATTTGAAAATGGGATTCAAGTATAAGGGCAAGAAGGTGTTATTAAGAGGTACTAATAAGTCAAATGTGGAATGGTTGAGCAACAAAGGTGCTGACAACACTGTTAAACAACTAGCACAAGCAGAATTGAAGTCCATGTCTCTTTGTGTAGTTCCTGATTATGAAGTTGCTTGTATGAAATTGACTGGAGTGTCAGCTGAAGTGGATAGTCAAATCCAGTCACTTTTGGACACTTATGAGGATGTGTTTGAGGTTCCTACTTGAATTGCCACAAAATAGATCACATGATCACATAATTCCTTTGGTAGCAGGTGCTATACCTGTCAACATTAGATCTTATAGGCATCCACCAAACCGAAGGATGCTATTGAAAGCATGGTACAGGAATTTTTGGAAGCTGGAGTGATTAGGAAAAGTCAAAGTCCTTTTGCTTCACCAATTGTTATGGTTAGGAAGAAGGATAATACTTGGAGGATGTGTGTGGATTTCAGGCAACTAAACAAGCAAACCATAAAAGACAAGTTCCCTATACCCATCATTGAAGAACTGATTGATGAGTTACATGGAGCTAAATTGTTCACTAAATTGGATCTAAGATCAAAATACCATCAGATCAGGATGCATAAAGAAGATGTACCAAAGACAGCATTCAGAACACATGAGGGGCACTATGAATTTTTGGTCATGCCATTTGGTCTAACTAATGCTCCTTCTACATTCCAATCATTAATGAATGAGGTATTCAAACCCTTTCTCAGAAAGTTTGTCTTAGTCTTCTTTGATGACATACTTGTTCACAACAATGCTTAGAAGATCACTTACAACATTTGCAACTTATTTTGGAAACCATATATCCCATAAACTTTTGCAAAGTTGAGTAAGTGTGTGTTTGGTACAACCCATGTGGAATATTTGGGTCATGTTATATCTCAAGAAGGAGTGTCCACAGATCCATCTAAAGTACAAGCTATGGCGATTGGCTGCATGTGAAACATTAAACAGCTTAAGAGGTTTTTTGGGCTTAACAGGTATTATAGAAGATTCATTAAAGGATATGCTTTGATAAGCAGACCATTGACTCAACTTTTGAAAAAAGGAGGATTTGTGTGGAGTAGTGAAGCAGAAACAACCTTTGCAGCCTTAAAACTAGCCATGATTAGTGCTCCAGTGTTGAGGTTGCCTGATTTTGCAAAAGAATTCACTATAGAAACAGATGCATCTGGGGTAGGAATAGGTGCACTATTACTTCAAGAAGGTCATCCAATAGCCTTCTTAAGTAAAGCTATATCTACTAAACATCAACTAAGGTCTACTTATGAGAAGGAGTGTGGTACAACCTTTGGAGAAATGGAGAGGTTATCTTTTGGATAGACATTTCAAAATTAAGACAGATCATATCGGTTTGAAGTACTTGATGATCAAAGGATATCAACACCGTCAAATTGAAATGGTTGCCAAAACTTATGGGGTTTTACTACGAGATAGTATACAAGAAAGGAGTGGATAATGTTACTGCTGATGCCTTGTCAAGAATACAGAATCTTGCTGAACTATTGAGCATTATTAGTACTTCAAGCATTACTACAAAATTATATGACAAGATAGTGGCTAGTTGGGAACAAGATCAGACTTTGAAAGCTTTGATCACTGAGTTACAAAGCAATTCAAATGTGAAGGGTCATTATACTTGGTCAAACAGTCAATTAAGGAGGAAAAACAAGTTGATGGTTGGAAATGATGAGAATCTGCGACAAGAGTTGTTAGCTGTAATCCATGATGGTTCCTTGGGAGGACATTCGGGGTCAAAGTAACTCAAAAGATGTGTTCACTGTTTTATTGGAAAAAAAAGAGGAAAGATGTCAAGAATTGGGTCAGAAATTGTGATGTGTGCCAGAGGTGTAAACCAAATTTAGAAGCTTATCCAGGTTTACTACAACCTTTACCCATCCCAAACAGTATCTGGACAAGCATTTCAATGGACTTTATTGAAGGGTTGCCAAAGTCACAAGGTAAAGAAGTCATCTTGGTGGTGGTGGATAGGTTGAGCAAGTATGCTCATTTCATAGCTCTTTCTCATCCCTTTATCACGCACATGTGGCATAAGCTTTCATAGACAACATCTTTAAACTCCATGGGTTACCCGAGAACATTGTGTCGATGAGATAAGGTCTTTCTTAGCTTGTTTTGGAAAGAGTTGTTTAAAGTGTTGAAAGTGGAATTGAGAATGTTCATCGCATATCATCCACAATCAGATGGTCAAACTGAAGTGGTGAATAGATGTTTAGAATGTTACTTAAGGTGTATGACTGGTGAACAACCTACTCAGTGGTGTAAATGGTTACCTCTAGCTGAATGGTGGTATAACACCAACTGTCACACAACAATTCACACTACTCCTTATGAAGCTGTGTATGGGAAGCCACCACCTATCCACATTCCATATATTGGGGGAGAAAGTAGAGTGGAATTAGTGGATAAGACTTTAAGGGAAAGGGAGACAATTGTGGAAACCTTGAAGTTTCACATAAAAAGAGCTCAAGATAGGATGAAGTCTCATCATGACAAGCATAGAATGACAAGGAGTTTGAATGTGGTGATTGGGTATATCTCAAACCGCAACCTTACAGTGTAATTGACAAGAAGAAGGGTAAACAACACAAGTTTTCACCTAAGTACTTTGGTCCTTTCAAAGTAGTGCAAAGGGTGGGCAAGTAGCATATAAATTGAGCCGCAAATGAGTCTCAGATACACAATGTTTTTCACATTTCTCAGCTTAAGAAGTGCAGGCATCCTAGTCCAAATCAAACAAGTGGCAGTTTACCACCTTGTGACAATGATGGTATGTTTAGGGTGGAACCCTTAGCAATTCTGGATAGGAGATTGGCCAAGAAAGGCAATGTGGCAGAAGTTTATGTTTTGGTGCAATGGGCTAATGGTACAGTGGAGGATGCTACTTGGGAATCAATCACTGAGCTCCAACAAAGGTTTCCTGAATTTGATTGCACAACTTGAGGACAAGTTGTTTCTTTAAGGGAGGTGAATTGATAAGCTACTAATCCATGGTCAAAGAGTTAAAGGAGTTAGCTATGTTGCTTGGCACGTGAGGAGCACACAAATGGTTGTTAACCAAGAGTGTGAGGTGCACGTGATATTCTCCAGCAATCCATAACTAGCTTGGCGGGAAAATTAGTTCTTTAAATAGTTGTTTAGTTTTCCATTTCATTTTCAGCTTGTAATGTGAATTTCCTTTTCTCTCTATTCTATAAACTCTCACAAGAATCATATAACATATTTTCCCGCCTTTGATAACTAATTGCAATTTCATTAATCCTTTTTCATTCTTGGATTGATCAAACCAATTAGAATCCTTTAACGGATCTTCATTGATCCCTATTGGTGTCTATAAAGCCTAGTCAACTTTGACAAGTACCGCTTTGTGCCAAAATTAGACTTTGTTATTACTTATTAGTCTAATTTAATTTTGATCACATACTGAGTTTTTGAAAGAACTCCGAGATGACTTTTTCCTTACATACAAGAAAAGACTAAACCAAAAATTCTTAAAATATTTGATGAATTTTGAAATAAACTAATATTTTTCATCACATTTGTCATTGTTAGCAAAGACAACAAAATTATTGAAAAAAAATGACAATTTCTCTAGAAAATAGCCATGAGTTAATATGGAGTTATAAAGAGAACCAAGACAGTTTATAATAGCGAACATGATGTAAACTAGACGAGCATAACAAGAGTATCTAAAAGAACAAAGTATGAACCAAAGAAGGAAGCATCAAGTTGAAAATTACAAAATCGAAATACATAAAGCACTCACACAAACCATGAATCTTTAGTTGCCCCATTATGCTTGGTTTAATAGAAACCTGGTATGAGTAATCTTTTTAGGAGAGTAACCAGTTTGACATTTGAAGAAGCCTTGCGAAGTTTTGACTCATTCATAGTTTCCATTGATTTCTCAAGGTCTTGTCTTGGTCTTCGTCACACCAATGAAAACCATTTCCTCCAATGCATGTCCATGCTCTAGCAATAAATGGGCTATATGAAGCTTCGCTTATTCCATTATAATCAAGAAACTCGACTGCTTTCTCCATTATATTTAAGAAACTTGACCATTTTCAAATCTTAAAACCAATGGACCAAAAATGTGTATATGCGCCTAACTCACCCATTTTAAACCATCCAAAAGTTTTACCTGCTTTTATCCGAACCCATTACCCAACCCGCCTATATATTTGGGAGCGGGCAATCCCATCACCCTCATATTTGTTGCATTTAGTTAGTTCTTTCTAGTTTCATCAGGCATATCAAGTCTAGAAAGAACGTTGATTGATATTGATACACTATATAGCGTATGAGTAATGCTTATCACAAACTTCATTCGTTCTATGATAATTGCAAAATGTTTCCCTTTTTAGCAAATTTTCGAGCCACTAGTACATACTTTTTGATGCTTTAAATGACCAGTCCACACAATTCCTGGACTCCCGTGGGGGCAGCAGTGGGAAATCATGGACAATGGGCGAAAGCACTACTGCAAAATTTAGAATAGAGCCCTCTTAATAGAGCCATGTTTATAGAAAAAAAAGGGCTCTATAAAGGTTTCCGTCAAATTTTAGAGCATAGAACCCGGTACAAAATTAAAAAACAGGGCTCTATTACAACCACAACATAGAGTCATGTTTTAAAGAAAACACCGGCTCTATTTGTTTAATTTTTCATTTTGAGTGAAAGGGATTTTTCCTCCTAACTTTTTCACTTTGTTTTCTTTTCTTCTTTTCACCTACCAAAGCCACAACACATACACCCCAAACCACTTTTACTTATTCTCATTTGAGTGCTGGTGTTTGAAAATTTTCAATCAGGTATAAACTCTTGTTCTAACATTCATTTAATCAAAAATTCGAGCTGTTGATGGTTTAAATTAAGGGGTTTTACAACTCGATTGCCTATAGAATCATTTCTATTATGTGTTAATTTTTTTTTCTTCAAGGTTTGCATTTTTTATTTAATTATAATTACAAGTTTAGATTGAAATCTTAGTTTGTTTATAATTAGGGATCTGACTAGAACATATAGTTTAATTTTATATTTTAATTAGAAGTTAATCAAGTTATGGTTTATATCTGGCTTTGTACACCAACTATTTATGTTAAACACAATTATGTAATGGACAAATTGCATAAAAATGTACCAAACTTATATCCAATTTCAATCTAAGGTACTCTACTTTTTTTTTTCTCAATTTAGTGTACCCAACTTTTTTTTAGTTGCAATGTTGGACGATTTAAAGGTTACCAGGTTACCTCCACCATACTTCATCTTCTCCGACCAAATTCCGGCTAACTTCCTGCTAGTTTTTCTTTTTAATCTCATTTAACATTTTCACTTTATTCATAAACTTTTTGTTAACTCTAATTTGGATGGGAGGCAAACGTTGATGAGGGGTTTTATGCAATTCAACGTCAATGTTAACATACGCTACATAGTACATCATTTTAGAACATCCTTATTGTTGTTCGTATGGGACAGTTAGCTACAGTTAGCTAATTCAGCTTTCTTATAAAACACATTTTTAAATAAATTATGGAGAACCTCAATTGGCACGTGAACATGATAGATATGAAGAAGTGATTTGATATGATTAACCATTCAACAAAAATACATATGTTTGTATGAATGTATGATATGATATGATACAAGTCTTTAAACATGATCTCGAAACCGGCCTCCGTCTTATAGCATATGGACTGGATCACATAATTTAATTATATATATATCACCTTATCGTATAATCTTTGTGTTCACTGTTCGCTACACTAAGTACTTCATTTCTACTAAAATGTTGAATTCGATTATAAATGAGATTAAAAAAAAAAAAAAAAAAAAAAAAACGGAAGTTGGCGGATTTGTTTGGAGAAGATGAAGTATGAAGGTGGTAACCCTGTAACCTATAAATCGCCTAACATTGCAATTAAAAAAAGTTGAGTACACTAAATTGAGAAAAAAAGTAGAGTACATTAGATTGGAATTAAGTATAAGTTGAGTACATTTTATGCTATTTGCCCTTATGTAATCGCCATTTATTTGACGTCAATTGTTTATTTATGGTTTCCCGTTATTATTTCTTGTGTGGGTTTCTTTTATTTACAGTATTGTTACTCGGATAATGAAAGATTATCAACTTGTGTAACCAATTTTATTATTTTATCATATGAGATGCATTTTGGCATCCAGTTGTTTGTAAATATGATACTAAGTTTTCTAGGCATCAGATATTTGTTTGAAACACAAACATAACAAAAAAGTGATAGGATTGTTACATGAAGTTTTTAGGTTCCACTATACCAAATCTATCAAAGTCCAAACAGACCCAATTTAGAGTATCTATGTGAATATTAATTCGATCACGATTAAAATTGGTTTATTATTATTTTCGCTTTTATACGTACATGTTATAGAAAATTCATGAAGTTGTACTTATTATAACATTTCCATATATATGTTTAAAGATACTAAACTTTAATTCTTTGTGTTGTTTGTGCGACTTACATGACACAAGTTGCCCGCAATGCAAATACTACTAAACTTCAAGTCGGTTACCTCTTTCTCGAGGTGCGTATTATCGAAGATCACATGTTTTTTATAAAAGAACATGGATATAGAAACTTTTTATTTTTCATTTGGACACAAGACTTAGATACATGACATGTGTTGGTGGGGAATTACAGATTCGTAGAAGATTGGTTGCACATAAGCTAAAAGACCCTGATAACAAATGCTAAGCCTTGGCAATGGTGAAACCATTGAGCCCATTCTAGAAGTTATTATTTCAGGCTTTCAGCCATGGCTAAGGTAGGATTATTCCTTATCATGCATTTCTTTCTTGTGTAAAAAATGTGTTATGTATTTTTTATGTTGTTGACAGCCTCTTGTATGTAGTCCTTTCTATTCATAGAAAACATGTGTCATATTAATGCATATATACACACAAAGTTTTATGGGTTTCATTTTTCCGCATAATGAGAGCATTGGCCTTATCGACTCTTGGGTTACATCGATATGGAGTGAACAAGGAGTAAATGTATGTAAAAGAGTACGAGAGTTGATGTTGACGAGTTGCAAAAGTTTACTGATCGGTAAAAGAGTTGATGAGATAGTTGTTGGTGGAAGTTGCAAAGTTTGCGATCACTGCTTTCCAAACAGAGCGTAGCAACCTATTGGACCTCTAGTAGTTGTGGGTATGAGAGATGGGGTTTTATGGCTAATTGTACCCAACCCGCCTATATATTTGGGAGCGGGCAATCCCATCACCCTCACATTTGTTGCATTCAGTTAGTTCTTTCTAGTTTCATCAGGCATATCAAGTCTAGAAAGAACGTTGATTGATATTGATACACTATATAGCTTATGAGTAATGCTTATCACAAACTTCATTCGTTCTATGATAATTGCAAATTGTTTCCCTTTTAGCAAATTTTCGAGCCACTAGTACATACTTTTTGATGCTTTAAATGACCAGTCCACACAATTCCTGGACTCCCGTGGGGGGCAGCAGTGGGAAATCATGGACAATGGGCGAAAGCCCGATCCAGCATGTTTATTTGAGTGAGCACTTCAGAAATAGCTAGTCAAACACTTTTATTAGACTGCATCTGAGTCAAACTCGAGTCTCATAAGATAAAGCATAATTCAATGTTTGGCACTAAAAATCAGTTTATGCTAAGCCAAGGTCACACAAATTCACATAGTACATGAATAACATGATAACTAAGCAAAGTGTCTCAAATGATTTAAATGGGCAGTCAATCAAGTTACAATACACACTTATAAGTACCCGTTCTGAACCAAACTCGTTTTAATCCATTACCTAATACACGCGTTCTGCCACCTCCAACAAATAGTCATTTACTCAGACCACGCCAATGCAAAGTACTAATAGAAAATTAAGGTAACATAAGTGAAACCAAATCCAAACATAGCATTAGAATTTATAATAACCCCCAAAAGATACATACAAATACATAGTGGGTGGATTTGTGGATTAGCATACTTCCTAGGCTTATCAGCTTACTAAAATCGAAACTCAAAAAAGCCAATAAGCTCACTTTTCTCAGAATTTTGAACTTACAATACATAGTTGATAAGCTATCAAATGTCATTAAGCTGATAAAAACAAAAATTAAGTTAATAAAACACCCTGTAATATAATAGATACTTGAAATTCCTTAGAAACTCGTAACCAAACATCGCATTAGAAACTACTAAAACACAAGATTAAAAACACAAACAATAGTCACTAATCCACTTGTTGAAAAGCCGAAACCGGAAAGGTACGAGACAAGCCAGAAGAAGTCCCAAAAGTAATGTTCCCAGTCCCATCCTGACCAACAAAAATATCCGAAATCCCAACCCAAATAAAAAGCTCTTTACTCTTAACACCAGTCAAGTTCCTCATCCTTCCCTCCTCAACAAACGCAGTCACTTCGACATCATACGATACTTTGCGACCTATTTCACTAAACAAATGTTGGGTTTTCTTCTTCCGGCGAACCCATACGAACCCAGTGGCCGTATTGTGACCGACTTCGGTCACGTCGGTCATTGGGATCAACCCTTTTGGGAGGTTAAATTTGGATAAAAGGGCTTGCGTTTTTTGTTTACATATGTCTTCCCCTGTGTAAGTTTCGGCTGTTTCGCGATCGGATTCCATGATTTGCGATGACATTATTTTTTCGGGTGGATTTGAGTTTATGGTTGTGGGTTTTGGGATCTATAAATTGGGTTTTAAAAAGGGTAGTGATGGGAACGTGTTTGAGACTTGTCAAATAGAGTATTTATGACATTATTCTTTTAGATATGGGGTACAACCAGGGTGTTATTCGGGTTACCCGATCACGTCGGCCAACTCCGGCCGGGCCAACCTGATCGTTTTAAGAAATATACTGAACCAGATCTGTTAACTCGGCCAACTCGGTCGGGTCAATTTTGCTCGGATCAACCCAGTTTTTACATCAGAAAGTGTTGTTGAACAAGTTAGTCGGTCGGCCTGGGTCAAGGCCAAAAATACCAACCCGACCTTGTTTAGAACTCGTCAATTCGGGTTGACCCGATCAACCCAATATAATTAACACGATCGACCCGACCCGAATCGACTTCGGACGGATTCTATCGGCCACTCGAATGACACCCCTAGGTACAACTAGTCTTTTGAATGGTTGGTGAGCTACATGGTTATCGTGCACCATAGAAACCGGCTTTTATATATATTTTTTTTAAAATTGATTACTAATATTGGTGATATACTTTATAATTAATTTAAGGCAAAATGATTCATGTTGTTGCAAGGAACATTATCTGCAGTTTGCACTATACTAAAGGGCTTTCATGTACCATTCAAATTCTTGGAGAATCAAAATGTAAATACTAAAAACTGTTTCTTCTTTACTGCAGGTCACAGCAGTGATGATATCCTTAATTTAATTATATCAATTAGAGGTAAGGTTTTTATTCCGTGTGTCGATGTAAGGCAATGGGTGGAAAGTAGTTTTTAATCTTAAATTTACACATGTGCTAGAAGGTGTGACAGATGTACGCCGATTTTTATTTCTTTATTATTACCGAAAAGCGTGAATCAATTCCTAAAGTCGGTAACTCTAAATCTTTGCATTGTACCGCATGTAAAACTTTATCAACAAGTTGCCGAATATAAATTCCTACCAAATGAATATAAGTTCCTATCCCTTTACTAAAAGGTTTTAATATAAGTTTTTATATATTTGTTCACATTTGAATATAAATTCTTTGTTGCGTTAATTCGCACACGGTCGAAAAAAAAACGTCCGCATGATCGGATCTATTTTATCTTTTAATCCGCACGATCGGACCTAAGGAAAAGCCCGCACGATCGGAGCTATTTTATCTTTAGCCGCGATAAATTCGAAAGCAGATACTATTTTTACGGTTGGTACGCTGCTCACGCCAAATAGCGCAGTCGCGATAAATCTACCCGCGTAAGACCGTGCGTTCGAGACATCTTCGCAGAGAACGCGACGCGCCGAATACCACGATGCTAGTCAATCGCCATGATGCGACCGGACCAAAAGCCGTGGTATAAACACACGAACGCTCAAGTCTATGCGTTAAGATAAATCCATCCGTGTCTATCGGTTGCGTCACGGTACATCCATCCGAGTTTTTATATATTAACAAAACAATAAAAACAAAACCATTGTTTATATCGTTTGTAAAATCTCACGATAGGTTTTATTTTATACAAACAATTGTTTATGTAGTTTGTAAAACCTCACAATAGGTTGTATATATATATTTTTTAATGCTATGCGACTCTATTATTCAAGCTGATGCTACAATTTTTTTTTATTTTTATAGTCGCGATTCGCGGCATATGCTTTAATGTTTGCATTAAGTGTTTTACTGAGCATATATAAGTTTAATGCTCCTACACGAGTAGCACCATCAAACTTGGGGGCTACCAGGGTATATGCTACCACCGTTTCCATGCGCAGTATATTCGGAAGCGATCAAGACAATTTAAATATTCGCATCAACTTGCCGCAGGGAGACGTCCTCCGTCGGTTGTAAGACGCGACAACAGTGCACTTACGCCGCAAGCACGCCTTCCGTCGCACCTCTTTATCGCCAAGACAACGCGCCTCTTACGCGCAGTAAGCGTCTTCGTCGCACCTCTTTATCGCGCGCAACGCCACTTATCTTGTGAAGCCGTCTTACGTCGCACCTCTTTGTCGCAAGACAACGCGCACTTCGCCACGTGACACGCCTTATGTCGCACCATGCCGCGCCGCCATCGGTACAAAGGTACGCCTCACCGTGATGCAAGATACGGGTTCCACTTTCACCCACGCCCATCGAACTTAAGTCTAGCATAACATAGCTATGTGCTATCTCATACTAGACTTGGGGGCTTGTAGACGATGGTCCTGACCGGGCCAGAATGGGTCGGGCCCGCAGATGCGCCCACTCTACACCTAAACCCTAATGCATGCCTATATATACACACGCATGTTATCTCCGAACCTAACATCTTTTGCTATGCCACAACGATACTAACAGACACAAATATTTTTAAGAGTAACCGCAAAAATCACTCATGCTTATGGTTTCTTGCAAGTACCATCCATATCTCAAATCTTTGGATTAATCATCCCTAAGTCCATAAACCATCTAAGACTAATCATCCCCGAAGACTAACGTCGTTATCTTCTTTGTAGCCTCACCTAAAGTGGTAACGCTAGTCCATTAACCAAACGATCGCTTGCAACGTTAGTCAATTAACACATTTTCGTTTATTTTACACTTTTCTACCGCTTTTATTTGTTATCATCGCCGTCCATTTTCACGCCGTCTGCTTTAACACGCCATCTATTTTACACGCCTTTGCCGCTATTATATGTATTCGTTTATTTTAACACGCTCGTCCGTATTTCACCTTTTGTCCGCTTTTTTGGCGCTTATATGTTTTACACGTTGTTTTTATACGCCGCCCGTTTAACATAGCGTTTCACATTGCTCGCTTCTTTCACGCTTTTAGTATGTTTTCACGCCGCTTGTCTTCACATTTTTGACCGTTTTATCGCTTTCATCCGTTTTCACACGTTTTAGTTCATTTTCACACGTTTTCGTTGATTTTTCTTACGTTTTTGTCCTTTTTTAAGTTTTCATCTATTTTAACATGTGTAAAAACGGACGAGAGCGTATAAAAACAGAAAAAAATGTATAAAAACGGCCAAAAATGTATAAAAACAGACGAAAACATTAAAAAAAAAACAAAACAAAAACGTAAGACAAAGGACCAAACGTAAAACGGACAAAACGTAGCAAAACGAGCAAAACGTAAAACCGATGAAAACGTGTTAAACGGACGAAAACGTAAAACAGATTTTAAACGTAAGAAAACAGACGAAAACGTGCGAAACGGATGAAAACGTATTAAAACGGACGAAACGATAAAACGACTAAAACGTGTTAAACGGACGAAAATGTAAAAAACATACTAAAAGGTAAGGAAAACGGATGAAAACGTGAAAACGGACGAAACTTGTTAAAACGGATGAAACGATAAAACGGCCGAAACGTGTTAATGGATGAAAACGTAAAAACAAATGAAACGTAAGAAAACGGACGAAACGTGTGAAACGGACGAAAACATAAGAAAAGTGAAAATGTACGAAAACGTGTGAAACGGACGAAACATGTGAAAATGACGAAACCGTATAAAACGGCCGAAACGTAAAAACGCAAGAAAACTGGACGAAACGTATAAAACGGAAAACGTAGCAAAACGGCTAAAATGTATAAAAACGGATGAATATTTATAAAATGATAAAAATTTAAGAATACGGACGAGTTACGTAAGAAAACCAAATTTTATTTAATTAGAAACGATCGTTAGTATAAAGGACTAACGCTGCAAACGATCGCTTGGTTAATGGACTAACGCTGCCACTTTAGAGTGAGAGCTAACGGAGAAGATATCGACGTTAGTGCTCGTGGATGATTAGTGCCGATACTTTATGGACTTAGGGATAATTAATGCTAAAGGGTTGAGATATGGATGATACTTGCGAAAAACCACAAACCACAGGGATGATTTTTGCAGTTTACTCTATTATTAAAATCACTCATTCTTTTTGCTAAGTTTTTTTCTTTATACTTTTAACACTTAAACTTTTATGTTTATTTTTATTTTCTTGACTATATATAAGAACATTTTTTTTTTAACTATTGTCAAATCCGGAATATTTGAGTTTTTTAGTAAATATTTTAAAATAAAAATAATAATAAATAAACAAAGTATTACTTAATAAAGGAAGGTTGAGTTTTTTGAAATGCAAAAGTCCCACTTGAGTTTTGTTTTATTATATAAAGATTTCATATATTCGTTAAACTCTATAATTAAACTAGTTCTTAACCCGTACACGTAGATTTGAACAAATAGTATGATTAGTGATAATATATACTATTTCCATCTTAATTTTTGAAGTATTTTTTATTTTAAGTATTTTTGTTTGTGTTATACAAATACTTGATGAAAATTATATCAATAAAATTATATTTAAAACCAAATCGCTTCATATATTTTGCATCAAGATTATATAACACAAAAGAAAATAGTTAAGATCAAAGTTGAAAAAATAGTTCAACAAATCAAAACCGGACAAATAAATTAGAACGGAGGAGTAATTAATCGAATTTTGAGCGATAGTATAACGAGTAATAATATTTCAATAATTTTATTTTAAAGTTAATTAATTTGACTATTTATAAATTTATGGTTTCGTAAAGTTTAAGATTTTTCTATAAAATTATATAAATCTTTTATATTTATATAGTTAAAATACTGCATGAGCAAGTTTTTACATATATTTTTAGACTAAAATACACCGTTGGTCCCTAAACTTGGCTCAAGGATCGCGATGGGACGAAACCCGCCATATTCATCGTCGGGGTCCCTATTTCAAGTTTTCATCATATAAGTCCTTTGACCAAGTCAAAGTCCGATTTTTGTTTTGTAGTCGAGGTATTTTAGTCCATACACATTTATACTTTTATAACACATTTATATTTTACCCCTTCATCTTTCATTCTCTTCATCATCTACCCAAATCATTCATCTCCCCAACATCATCATCTCCCCAACAATCATCCTGTAAAAAATCTCATCATCTCCCCAACAATCATCCTGAAAAAAATCTGTTGATGAACATCTGCACAAGGGTTAAATTGTAATTTCACCAGTTCATATATTTATCCAATAAAATAACGAGACCCCTTTAGATATTATTATTTCCTCAAAAATTGTTAAGATAAGCCTACATACTCAAACATCATCAAAGATTTTGTAACCTCAACATTAAAAAAAGGGTATTTTTCTATACAATTACTGGTTTTGCATAGTCTTCATTTCATGGGTTAAGGTAAATTTCTCATAAATACATAATCTTTGTAGCAAAATCGAACTGGGTCTATGTTAGTTTTCACAAATTCATGGGAAAATCAATGTTATGTCTGAGAAATGTCTCAGCCTCGCTTATATAAACAATAGATCATTAAATAGTTTCGAGTTTTCAAACTTCGAGTTATGCCCACCAAGTGTTTAATGAAATGCCATGTTTTATCTTGTTCAAATTCATTGCCTTTAGTATGTTATAAGTCCCAAAATAGGTTGTGTTGTATTAAGTCGTTGTTGAATGATAATAATGGGAATAAAGGAACCAATTAGGGAAGAAGGATATTGGTTTTTAAAGAAAGGGTTTAAGCTTAGGTTGCGCCTTAGGTTAAGGTTATTGGGTTCCAAGTTGAAAAGGGTGTCGGTTAAAGCGATGTTGAATGATATTGGAGCTTATTCGAGGAAGAATATGAGGAAAGTGACGTTGTCCGGGTGATTACTGTTGTATTGGGGTTGTGTTATTTGTTTTGAAGTTGACCGCAATGTCGACTCCTAAAGTTGTGCCAGATTCGGATTTGGTGACAAGTATTCGTGAGTGGGTCGGTTATGAAAGTTTTGTTCGAGGAGGGTCACGGAGGATATATTATAACACGGAACGCTTTGGTGTCGAGGATATGAAAATTTTGGAGGATAAGAAATTGGAAATAAGTGATAATGACGAAAATATTGTTAAGAGTGATTTAGTGAAGAATAGTCGACACGAGTCCGAATGTGATGAGGAAATCTACAAAGACGAAAAGTTCGGTGCCCGAATGGCATTTCTCGACAAGAAAGATTGATCATGATGAGAGTTATCTTCTTGGTTTGATGAGAGAAAGGAATTACGATAGTTCGTCTCCACAACGGTGTTAATGTCGATGAGGAATACATTGATTACTATACCGTCACTTTGGATTCCTTTAACTCCATTGATGTGGATTTTGTATCGTCAACTTTCAGCTGCGAATAGCCCTGCAAAGAAGCGGCGACCTAGCAATCAAGTGGTTAACTTTGAAGATGTAGAGGGTGTTGATACTGCAAAAGTAGAGCTTATGGAGGTAACCATCTATATTTATTTTGTATTTGTTGTTTTTGTGTTAGTTTAAGTTGGTGCCTTGGTATCGTTAGTTGCATTTGTGTTTATATGGACATGAGGACATCAAATAGCCTATTCTCGAGTAACGACATACCGGAATGCCTTTATAAATGCCAAGGTGTCATAACCTAGGAAATCAACTTATGGTTTCAACAACTAATATGAAATTGAACACTTAATGTAGATGTTATCGGAAGGTATGTCATCGATAATTACCTTTGAGTTTGTTTCTAGTAGCAAACACAGTAATGGAGTCACAACGCTTTGAGAGGTTGCAGAGAAATGTCTTTGATGGTCTCGTGAAGAATAATAAATTGTTTTATATGAGCATTCTAAGTTGCAGTGGTTAGTCAGATTTGTGTTTAGCGAGATAGGTTATGGTTGCTTTTAACCAATTAGTGGCATGTTCTCATAAGTAAGGGCATATTGCAAGTAGTGTTATAGCTCGATGTCCGGAAGCAATCAAGGTTCCCGTAGTCTGCAATGATTGTTTGGATAGTAGGTGAATATAACTCGCTGGTGATCATTCCAAAGATGGTACCTATAATCTTAAGATTTCTAGCTCTAGGCTTTCCTTCCGAGTCCATCGAAACAAAACATCGATTTTAAATGTCATTATTAAGGTATGATTTTTAATTTTATTTTTGATATAATTTTTGAAAAGCCTTAACGTGTGCTAAACGGAACAATTTACATCATCTTTGTTATTAGCTTAGTGAAAGAATAATTATGGAACCTGCTTTTGGTCTTAGTATATAACATCATTAAGTCTTCCGATCCGAGCTCTTTATCGTTGACATAACTTCCATAAATAGGATCAATCACTCTAGTTGATTAATCGGCTTAAAATATATCTTCGTGTGATTTCATGTGTCGCTTTGGGCTCAAAGGGAAGATTTCCACACCGCAAAAACCATACTAAACTATGTCCCGAGCTCACCAAATTTGATTCATACTATGATGTTCGTGACCGGGCCCGTGTCTTAAGGAAACTCCGCCATGCTACCTTAGTTCTAGTGGCCTCGAGGAAGAAGCGAGTCAAAAACTCAAAACTATGAACTACAAATATTACTTGCGTAACATTTGTTTGGGAGACAATAACATCATCAACCGAATGGTTAACAATCGGTTCTACCTTCCGTGATTTCTCTCACAGATAGTTCTCCATGCGCCTGTGGTATGAACCTCTTCCAACCTTGCGCTTAATGTAATCGATATGGTTGAAGTAGTTGAAGGACACACTCAGTCGATCGATATGAAGTTGACAATTCGACCGGACTCGGGTCTTTGAATGAAGAAGGCGCTACGATTCGTAAGAGTCCGTCATCGATTCAATAGGAACCGACACACCAATGAGAGTGCCGCAAGTGAAGTTCGTAATAACACCGATCCATTAATTAACTTATCCGATGTTGGCAAATCACAAAAGATGTTAAAGCTTCGTAACAAAATGAACTTGGCGAATTAATGTCGAAAGGAGCTCGAATCATGGTTGGATGAGAATCCCAGCTCAAGTCGAATATACCCGATCGATAACGAAAGGATGTCATCAACAAGGATATCAATCGAGATATTAGTAGGAGAGTTAAATGAAAACTTACATGCTTTTAGATCCAAAGATATGGAAATGGTTTGAAAGTAGTATATGCATATTCATCCAAAGCTTCAACAATATCACCATCATTTGTAAGTGTTGATATGTCTTTGAGAACCGCCTAGTGAGCCACTATCAAAATTATATCCGAGCGATGAAGATTCGCTTGAATTTCGAATCATCGCACCAATTATCTCCTCCCGATGAAAGGTAAACATTATTGATCATTCTTTCGCTTTATGTATATTTGTAGTTCATTCACTTATCATATTCCTAGGTATAAAATGATAGTCATTAATGATTAATTAATGGCATCGTGTTCAATGTTGTGCGTAAGGGAGATGAATGATGAATGTTGGGGAGATGAATGATTTGGGTAGATGATGAAAAGGATGAAAGATGAAGGGTAAACATAAATGTGTTATAAAAGTATAAATATGTATGGACTAAAATACCTCGACTACAAAACAAAATCGACTTTGACTTGGTCAAAATACTAACGGCATTTAATAGCTACTGTTTGGACCCGTGGCGATGAAAAGGCGTAGATTCGTCCCATCGCGATCCTCCGATACAAGTTTAGGGACCAACGTGTATTTTAGTCTATTTTTATTATGCGTTAATATCGCTTAATATGTTTACACATATTATTAGAGATAAAATGGCGCAGAGAATGACATTTACGCTGGTATAAGTTCATGATCAAGAACACAAGGTGTCTAAATAAAGAAATACTACATGCATTCCACAACATAGTCAAAGTTACAATAGTTCTTCGAGACGGATAAATATAAGCCATGATACATAATTCCACAATAACTAAGTCTTTAGGAAGCTATTTAAAATGCATAACTCCACCGTACACATCCCGGAGGGTCTTGTATTATGTCCGCTAAGGAAGGCCAAGACTAATCTTCTACAACTTCGTTCTAACACCGAAAATGGTTACTCAAAACGCCAACATAAAGTTGGTGAGCTCGCAGGTTTAAGAGTTAAATGACAAAGTTATGAAATATAATAGCATAGGACAATAGTGAGCATGATATATCAATATAAGCACTTAATGAAACCACAAGGTTTGCGACAACTGAACCTACCAAACGTCACACATAAGTTGCAAACAGTGGGGGAACTACCTCGATAGTACTATCAAAATACTTCGGCTCCAGAACAGAGTTAAACAGTTGCGCATAATTGAACACATACGATAAAACCATACAACAAGGTACATATTGCAATCAAACACACATATTGTCCAAAAGTAAGCATAAAAATATTTAATCACAGCATGAAAACAGTTAAAACATCATTTGAGTATCATATTCCCTCAAAGAAAATATTATGAAAAGGGGGCTACGAAAACTCACCTCAGTAAAGCAATCTAAATAGAGTAAAGTCAAATAATAATAGTGGACGGCACTGACAAGCGACCTAGATTAGTACGGCAAGTTTAGTTCACAATTCCAATTTAAGACTCGATGTGTGAAGTCTAAATAAGTTTGAAAGTTTTGAAGTGTTTATGTTATTGTTGCTTGTGTGGCAGCATTTTAGTTTGTATATATTTGGAAATGTTGGCAAGGATTGGCTCTTGGAAGTGCATACGTACACACACATAGAATTGTAAAGTATTCATGACGAAATGTATTTGTTAGACAAATATCTGAAAGGCAAAGTACGGAAAGATAATCATGAATGATTATCAAGTGTTGTCGGAAAAATGGGAAAAGTGTATACATATATAGTGTATATAGTAAATTAGTGAAAAGATAATTTATGGAAAATAATCATTTTTAGTTGAAATATTAATCATGTATATATCCTTGATGAAAATTTAGCACGACCCGTGTAGACATTTTGATTTCTCGTGATAACTATAAATCACAAAGTATAGCCGTTTTATAATTTATAAAAGTTAAGTAAGTTTTTATAAAATATATCAAGTTATATATAAGTTAAATAGGTGTTATGAATTAAAAAAAATGTTGTTCAAACTTACAAATTTAGTATTTTGACTAATTTTTATAGATTTTAAATGTATAGGATTTTATAGTTGAATGTATTAGGTATGTATAATAACTTTAGTTTTCAAAGTACGTTTGTATAAACTTGTTGTAAATTATATTAGCGAAACTGGTGGTCGAGTGAAGTGAAACGAGTCGAGAATTCAAGTCGTGAGATAAGGCGTTGGACACGTCGAAGTTGTATTAATACATTCCCAAAAGATATATGAAGCTTCAGTGGGCTTCGGCCCAGAAATGCACCCTTGGACTAATGGGACGTGGCCCAGGGGTAAAACAAACACACCATTCATTTTCGTGTTGGGCTTCGACTCACTATCAACACTCACAACCTCGCAATATGACTCAACCAACGTCGGTCATTGGGATCAACCCTTTTGGGAGGCTATATTTGGTTAAAAGGGCTTGCGTTTGTTGTTTACATATGTCATCCCCCGTAAGTTTGGTCGCTTCGCGATCGATTCCATGATTTGCGATGACATTGTTTTTCTGTGGATTAAGTTTGTGGTTGTGGGGTTTTGGGATGTATAAACTGGGTTTTCAAAGGGTAGCGATAGGCACGTGTTTGAGGTCAACTATTTATGACATTATTCTTTAGATATGAGGTACAACTAGTTAGAATTGGCTTATGCTATTTGGAACTTTTTTCACAAGTGATACTCCTTAATTATTTATTTATTTATAACTATTATTATTTTTTAAACTATAAACCGAAAGTATGAAATAAAAATATAAAGTTTAATAAGTTAAAAGTATTGAACCGATGTAAATACAAAATATAAACCGATAAAAATTGTGTGGTATCAGAAGAGAAGTGAGTTAGGGGGGGGATGTGAGTGAGTTAAAGGGGGATGTAAAAGTACATTCAGAGATGGCCCAGGGGTACCAATAACATAACCCGTTAGAATTTTGTATATTTCTTTAAACTCTAAAATTAAACTAGTACACACTAGATTTGGACAAATAGTGATAATAAATATTCATTCCGTCCCAATTTATTTGTCTAGTTTTGATTTTTGAAGTCTTTTTTTTTCAACTTTATCCTTAAGTATTTTTTATTTATTTATTATTTATTTATGTTATAGAAGACTTGATTAAAATTACACCAATGAAAATATATTTAAAACCGAATTCATTCACATATTTTACATCAAGTATTATATAACATAAAAGAAAACAGTTAAGGCCAAAGTTGAAAAAAAAATACTTCATAAAGTCAAAACATGACAAATACATTGAGACAGAGAGAGTAATTAATTGAATTTTAAGTTGATAGTGTAACGAGTAATAATATTTCAATAATTTTGTTTTAAAGTTAACTATTGTGACAATTTATAAATTTATGGTTTTTGTAAAGTTTAAGATTTTTCTACAAAATTATATTAAATCTAATATAAGATCAAACTTAAAGTTGTTAAAATGAGATCAAACTAAAATTTGACAAGTGACACTCTTTACAACAAAATAATTTTTTATTAGCTACAACTAAAATTGTTAAAGTTTGATAGATTTCTTTTAAAATTTATTGAAACCTATATGATACACTTTGATTAGAAGTGTAATGTGTATCGTTTTGGAATATTTATTAGTGTAATGTGTATCGTGTGTATCAATAATCCAAACTCATGTATCATTTAGTTATTAGTTACTAAAATGTTAATTTGTATTAATTTATTATTATTATTTTTTTTTTTTATTTTTTTTTTTTTGTATTATTACTAACATTGTTATGTATAAATGTTTTAGTGGTTTTTATATTTGATCTTATTTTTATAACTTTAAGTTTGATCTCACATTAACTCTCCTCTCTCTCTCTCTCTATATATATATATATATATATATATATATATATATATATATATATATATATATATATATATATATATATATATATATATATATATATATATATATATATATATATATATATAAAAATAACCTTGCACACGCAAATTTTTACATATAGTTTTTATTATATGTTAATATCAATTAATATATTTACATATATTCTAGAGATGGAAAATGTGGAATAGAAGCCCATGAATACTCCATAGTGTCGAAAAATGTTGGTTGGAACTACTTCTTCCATTGTTGAAAACACGAATTACGATTAACAACCCACGATACAAGAAATAAAATGAAACTACAAATTACAACGAAAAGTCTGAGTTTTCACCCTCTTCCCAATATTCTTCAAAAGTCTCAGCAATTCTGTCCTCTTCATATTCTCTTTCCAAGATGTCAAACAAGTTGTACTGGCGGTATTAGGCTTCCCTTGCTTCCTGCTCTATACGAGCAGCTTCTTCTCATAGTTCTCTTTCTTCTGTTCCTCTTCTGACTTCCTCATCCTGCTCAAGTAGTCGGAGTTGATCCTCAGTAAGATTAAATGGATTGGGTTGGTGTTCCACAACCGGTGGAGTGTTGACCGGTTCATTTTTCGTTGGGAATACCGGAAAGATATCTTCTAGTGGAGTGTTAACCGGTTCATTTTCCGTTGGGTTGGAGCTGGGGAATTTTTGTGAGAAGTCATGTTCACAGGGGAATTGTTGTGAGAAGTCGTGATGACTGGGAAATTGTTGTGAGAAGTCGTGGTGACTGGGGAATTGTTGGGAGAATTCTTTGCGAGACATTGTTGAGAATCAGTGCGATACCAGTATGTGTATGAGAAACAAAAGAGTGGGTATATATAGGAAAATTTTGAATTTGAAATTGAATTTGAATTTGAATTTTGAATCCTCCCGTCAGATCAGAACCTTTAATTTGAATTTGAAACAGAGCGGGTAATATTTTGTGTTCTTTGTATTTTATTTTATGTAAATGAAAAAAGGTGTAAAATATCGGTCACAAGTTCGACCAATTTGGAGATTTTGTCCTTGCTCGACCGATTGTGACCGAATGGCCACATTGGTGATGACCGTGATGACCTTGATCGACCGTCCTCCATGACCGACGAGTGTGTCCAAATTTCACAGAGCATGTGCAACGGCGAAATGAAGTTCGAGTGGATCGTGGTCACCATTCGGATGCCTCATGGTCTCGCTTCGGCGTCAAGAACTTGGTCACACGAGCGTGAGCATTTGTTGTGTCATTATTTTATTTGATTTTCAAAGTAAAGAAAGTGGATAGGTAAAATGGTGAGAAGTGTTGGAATTTATGTTTTAAAACCGGTTCGACCGGAACCGGTGATGTTACCGCCGTTTGTAGCTGTGTTTTTTGGGATTTAAGACCCGATTGAACAGTTGAGTTTCACTTGACCGGTCGAACCGATCGCTAAAACCGCCATTTTTTTATTTTATTTATTTATTTATTTTAATTGTCCAATATGGATAATCGAGAGTTATTGACATCAAATCTTAAGCTACTAAGCAAATGAAATCATTATCAATGTATCTACCATGTTGTTAACATTTTGTAATGTTAACGTAGTATTGTCAGTCGCATTTTAATCGTATAAAATTACATATTTCGTGCTATTTCGCATGGAAGTAGTATTTAATGCCAACATATAGCGATGTTCGCGCAAGCGGGTCAGCTTATATTATAAGTTCTAAACTAAAATCTTTATTTTCATAAACTTGTTTTGCAAATTAGTTAAAGTTGAGGCTTATTATTATAAAATTACTAAAATGACATATAATTAAATTAATATGTATATATTAGATATTTTGTGGGTAATTAAATAATTTGGTACCAAATTATATCTTGGGCTTATAAAACTTTAGCCTCATTTTTGGGGTTGAGGCTTATGGCTGAGGCTTGAGCTTATAATTTCAAAAGCCCCCTATAAGCCTCTATGCCAAACAAGGCTTATAAGAGGGCTTTTGAAATTTAAGCCCCATAAGCCCCTAGCCAAACACAGCCATAAAGTTGTTATAAAGTAAATGTTTAAATATATACAACAATATATCACACTTCTTTATTCATAATAGTATTATCAGACGACAACAAAGTAACTTGGATGTAAGGTTGTTTTAAAGTTTAGAGCTTGTATTCTCGTTGGCTTGCATGTGTTTTTATTGGATTGTACGTTTGGTAAACTTATTTTATGTTAGTAGTTGATTTTCAAGGTTTTACATGTGCTTGGTATTTCATAAGTAATATATGTGTTTTGTAACATGATTTATTACATTTTTATGTGTATAGAAAACCGGTTTGACTGCGGTCGAACCGGTTGAACCATTGACCCGATGATCCGTGACTCGACCGGTCAACTAAAAAACCGGTTGGAATGGTATGGTGGTGAATACGTGAGGCATAAGTGGAGACAATGGTGGGCAGTGGTACAACCACTGCAGATGCTTTGATGTTCAAAGACTTCGATTTATGGTTATGGTATACGTATCTGGGAGTTATGGTAATAATGTGTCATTCCATTGGTATATAGAGGTCAATGCATTTTGGATGTTTTTTCGAGTTCACAAAGCATCGACTTAAAAGTAAGTATAGATATACCAACAGCAGGTCTCATCATGATACCAACATAGATAGTTACCCACCAAACTGCCCTTGAAATAAGATGACCATATGGTGTAGATCACTTGAAAATTTGTTTCAACTGATGATGATGATGATGCAAATTGGTCTTGAAACTGTTTTGGCAAAAACTCTAATTCCATGTTCTGTCCGAGTTGAGTTACCATGTTAAGTCCACTGTAGACATTCTTCTTCGACATCATGAAAAGGGCGGTGTATTCACTAATTGACTAACAAAAATTACCAAAAATATAGGTGTCAAAATGGGCAGTCAATCAAGTTACAACACACACTTTAAGTACCCGCTTTGACCCAAACTCGCTTTTATTCCATTACCTAATACATCCGTTCTGCCACCTCTAACAAATAGTCATTTACTTGGACCACACCAATGCAAAGTACTAATAGAAAATTAAGGTAACATAAGTTTAGGGTATTGTGAAGGCCAAATCCAAAAGCACCTACTTGAGAAATTTAGTTAACCCATAACAGGAACGTAAGTTGGTGTTACTTAAAGTTTCACATAAAACTTGTCTCATCATTCCTGAGAACAGATACCAGTTTCACGGTGGAAGAAGCCTTGTGGAGTTTTGAAAGTTTCTTCATCATCTTCAATGACTTCTCATGGTACTGGACTTGCTAAGCCAGCTGAAAACAATTTCCTCCAACACATTCCCATGCTCCAGTAAGAAACGAGCTATAACTAGTCTCCGCTTTTCTCCATTGATTCCAAGGAATTTGACACTTTTTAAATGACGAGTTAAGATTGTTCTTGTTTCAACTTCATCTAACCCCCAGTAATCCGTTGTTAAATGTTCCTGGATAATCAAACAATGGCATAAGTTGTTCATCTCGAGGTTGGTAATATCTGAAGTAACTTTTAAGAATTCTTAAAAAAAAAATTTAGGCAAAAATGCATATATATCCCTCCCAAAATGAATAATTGCATATATATCCTTTGTACAAGTTTTTTATGCACATAGTACAATGGTTTTTATGCATGATTTGGATATATATGCAATTTTGCATTTTCGGAGGATATATATGCAAAAGCCCCAAAATTTATTACAGTCCCAAGTCCCAACTATGCTTGTCTAAGATGTCAAGCTTTCAAAGGATAGCTAAATGTCCCAATTTTAAATCTATTTACACAAAAAGATGGTATGTTTAAAGGTTGTGTGTCTGCGCCAATGTAAAGGTAGAAATTTGACCCGTCTATTTGAAATTGGGTCAATGTGGCTATTATTTTATTGATGACGTGTTAAGCAGTTTACAAGTTTCCCAAAGCATGATCAAGTGTTTACAAACCCCTAATCTGCCTTTAAAACTCAGATTATTATTTTAATAATTACTTCTGCAATCATATATAAGATAATGAAGATATAAAACTTTGAAAATTGGACCCCACCCATTTGACCCATCTAAATTATTACTCGTTTCTCTTTTCCATCTATAATTCATGGATTTTGTCAAAATCCAATCTGAGATGATGTATGCAAAGGATCAGAAAAACAAAGAACGCCAAGAAATATATTAAAGTAAGCCATGAAGCTACAATGTTACTAACAATTAAAAAGAAATTAGTATTTAAGATGAGGAAGACTACCTTCTGAATGACCAAATGAAGAGACTCCAGATTTGGAGAACATTTGAGAATCCGGATGAGTACTTTCAAGGTGAAGGCATCAATTGTTGTTGTTACCTCCAATGTCTTCAGATTAGGAAAAAACAGAGGGAATTGTTTTTCCTCATCACGTGCAGCATCAATGCACTATCATTATGCAAGCAAGAAAAAATTTGTAATGAATATTCATTATAAAAACTGAGCTTGGATATACCATAGATGTAGGTAGTCAAATACTCCGTCATATAGTTTGAATAAAAATTAACGATTTGCAACCAAAAGCAAAAATAAATCAAAATAAACCCCAAAGAGAAGCTACTGGTCATTTGTATTTCATGCTCCAGGTGTCTTTGGACTTTAGCGCCAACTGAAATGTAAAGATCATGCTAGAATCTTCAGCATAACCTCAAGTATCTTCTTATTATTATCTAGATACTAAATTACGAGTAAAAATATGCATCTCACAAGTTCAGAAGGCAAGGGAGACTGATGAATCAAAATAGATTAGGTAGCATGTAGATAATAAATGGATAACGGAGGTGATGTTAACATCACCGGGTTAGTAAGGTTGATTCGAAAAGGATAAAAGGAAACTTTTAGTTCACCCTCAAGTTTAAAAAAAAAATACACATAATGACACCTCTTTACACCTAATATCACCCAAGCTTTCATGATTCTAACCTCATGGATCATATTCCCATAAAAGAATAGCTAAATATAGCTGCAAAAATCACCATTGATTGATGCTAAAATTTGTCCACCAAAGATTCTCATGTTTAATATTTAGTATAGAGTATTATAAACAATTGGCCCTTAGTGACACTGTTTTGAAATATGTCAAACTCAAGCATGGAGAATAGAAATATTGTTAAAACTTAAAGCAATGCTGAATTTAGCTGAAAAGCAGGTGCTGTGGACTACACAGGATAGCTCATGTATTGATAGAATTAACAATTGTTAATTCAAAACAATGATTTTCATAACTGGATAGAAAGTTAAAGGCATTATTGAGATTGTTTTATACCCTCGACCTAATGTTCTAATTTTAATATCAGCAGAACAATCGCTTAGCAGAACTGAAGATCATGCATAAAGAGACTAAGAATCTACCTGAATGAAATAAAGATTGATTGATAAAGATTCCAAATGAGACATGCCAGCTAAGGTCTCGTATACATCGCCCCTCTTTGATACGATATTTTCCTCTGCATCTTGTCTTCAGGAGAATCACAGCTTTTACGTTATCTAAGCTATTACTAGTAAGACATGAAGGAACTATAGGGCCAACATACTCTAATAACACGAGTTCTGGGCAATCAATAATGTCACTGCAATATTCTGTTAATCCAAATGTATTCTTCTCCCGGATATGAAGTATCAGAGTCTTAAGCTTCAGAGAGGAAATCCAAGCAGGAACATTGATTAGACTTCTATAACATTCTATCAAACTTAACTCCTCAAGTAATGGACACATTCTGATAAACTGTTCTGGTAAATCAGAACAACAATCGTGAACACAGTTTAGCTCAAGAACCTTAAGTGCCCGAAACCCTGTACAAACAGGCATTTGCAAAGTATATCCATACAAACACAGCCGTAATACCTCCAATGAATCACAAGTTATCAAACAAACAGGCATGGTAATATCCCTACGCCCACACCAAAACATCAAGTCAAGTTTCTTGACTTTGCGCCTACTGGCAGCTTCAATCCACTTCTCTAGAATCCGCATATGGCAGTAACCAGCACAACATAAACGAAAACAATCCAAATCAACGGTTTTGTTAGCTAAAGCCCAAGAAACAAACTTTTCGAAACTGTTCATTTTGAAGTTTGTCCGGGGCTTCAATGTTAAGGATGGAAAATGTGGAATAGAAGTCCATAAGTACCTCCATCGTGTTGATAAAATGCTGGTTCGAACAACTTCTTCGGTATTTGTAAGACCTTGAAGGATCAACTGAAGAATTGGGTCCGGCATGTTACTGATGAAATCGACACCATTTTCGAGGTTTCGCTTGGATTTGTTCATAATTTGTGTTAGTTCGGTGATCAAAATACCAGAAACTATTGAAAGAAATAAACAGACATTTTATCAAACAGTTGGTGGGCAACAAAGAGAGTAAAAACACTACTGATCTTATGATCTTATCCTATACTTTATCAAACCCAATTCATATTCCAATCCGATTCATCAACTTAAACCCTAACTTTTTAAATTTAAAATGTTACAAATGAAATAAAGATTTGGGGGTTATGGAGCAAACTCAGATGTGGGTCAACATACAGGTAAAATGGAAATAAATGCTCCGCATGAACGGTTCACAACAAAGTAGAAGGCTAACTGATGGGTAATATAATAATCGGTAGGTTCAAATCACATGTTAGGTCATAATATGGGTTCAACACCGGATCTTTTGATGATTTAACTGGTTATAAAGGGTCAAAACGCATTTTCGTGACACAATTTTATGGGTCAAAGGATATGTGATTTAAGTATGGGGTGATCAACGGTTTAAAACCGGACCGGACCGGATCAACATTACCCAAAACTTTAGATGGAGGACCAAGTGAATGTGTTCGGTCCAATTAGGTTAGTCCGGCTTTTCTTGCTCGATCTAAAAGACATAATAGTCGAAGTTTACGTGACGATCGGTATGAACCTGACCAAACAAAATAAGGAAAAATCCGATCAAGATTGAGGTTTTCGTCACCGTAACACCCCAAATCTCTTGTGACAACGGAAGACTTAATCAAGTTTTGGGCGCATTATTGGATTGGTATCGCACACAAGTATAGCAAAAGATACTCATTTAACCTTCAAAACCAATCCCAAATTTAGTTATTCAAAACATTTAATCCAAAAGTGTAAATATTAGGCCCAACACATGATTTAATAAAATAGGTCCCCAAAGTTTATCGTAGTCGAAATGATCCTCGAACCCCGCCTTCTCGCTAAGCTTCCACCGATCACGATTCCAAACATCTTCAAATACCGAGAAATCATGTTAAAAGGTCACCACACCAGTGAGTTCATAGGTTTAAGTTCAACAAAATCATAGTGGACCAAGAGAGTTGATTTGCTGCAAGACCTAAGATAGATAAATACCGATCCTACCCGGATCACCAACCATAATCATATCCCGCATCCGTGGATTACTCGGCCTCATGACTCTAGTCCAACACCGCGTGGCAAAATATAGAACAATTGCCAACCCCGGACTAGGTCGATGTAAAAGTTTATTCTTAGTTAGGCAACAGTTATAGCAATTAGGATTGCTACCCTAGTCTAAGGCAACAACTACCGCACATCTATCTAAACAGTCAAGCATATAAGCAAATCTAAATAGTTTTCACGGTCCAAAAACAGTAGCATGATTCTCACCCCAATATAGTTAAAAAGTAGATAAAAGTGGGGCTATGAAACTCACCTTTGCCACATCAATGCACTATTCACTATTGACACGACTGGCATCTAACGTTAATCTCCATGGCATCCAAAAGAATGTACGACGAGTACTAGAATAGATGTGACGCAACCTAATGCGTATATGATATTCTTAGAATACGGCTCATACGATAAAGAAATCAATAGAAAGTAATGTGTTGTAGTTTTCGTGGATCATTCATGTCGTTACTTTCAAAAGTACATTATCGCTCCCAAAAGTTCATAATTAATATCTCAAAAGTTTAGTTTTAACGTTTCGTGGTGGTAAGAAACATAGACGCGACGCACAACTCACGCCAAGGAAAAGAAGTCATCGATGAGTCGAGACATACAGACCACAACTTACGCCAAGCAGGCAAAGACATCGACCAAATTAAGAAATACTGATGTTACTCAAGCTAGTCCAAGACTAGGAAATGACGACAACTATTTATGCAACATAAATAGGTTAATTGATAAGCTTCGGCAATTTACCCAACAATTCCCAAACGTACGTGTTCCATAATAAAAGACAAGTTTCCATTTATCGCTCAATTAACAAAGGTATCTCAATCGTTATTCATAATCATACTTACCCGAAATTACTTCATATAAGGTATAGTAAAGAGTGTACTATAAATGACACGCTCTGCTTATTCCAACGCTTCCAAATCAATACGACTTCAATAAGTTATATTATCAAAATAATATTTCAAACAAGTTTATAAAAGCTAGCATGTAATAAAACATGAGTTACCATCGATTTAACAAGGGTTTATAATAGATTAAACCATATCCGTCCATAATATATAATTCAATAGCGACTTAGATGTGAAAATGTAATATTCACTTTTATCGCAAAAACAATTATACTAAACTCATTTAAACCAAGACGCTTAATAGAGTACAACATACTAATCAATATAACTCGTTATCAAAAGTTTATAAAGATATTTTGTATTTATAAAACACAAGTCATTATCGTAGTTAATAAGGGTTTTAATAAATAAAACTTTATTTGTCGACAATATGAATCTAAACATCTCGTCATTAGTTAATATGAGAAAATAGAACATTTAAGCATATCACTAAACAAATATATCAAACTTGCGCTATGTCTAACATATTATATTCGGTTACTTCAAAACGTTTAATAAAGTTTGACTCGTAATCTATATAACTCGTATATCTAATGTCACTTCAAGCTTATAACCCGTAATATCCAATACTAATTATAATTCACGTGTTAGTTCTTAGTGTTTATCATCCCATATTATAAATAACATGCCCATTACTCGCTAGTCTAACATCGTTCACCTCGATAGATTTATTCTGGTTATCATTTTATAGGGATTTGTTACCAACTTGAGTCATTACGTGATATATATATATATATATATATATATATATATATATATATATATATATATATATATATATATATATATATGTGTGTGTGTGTGTGTATTTAACTTATATCAAGTTACTTCATTACAAAATTCACATATTTCTATCACAACTTATTTCGAAAATTAAAAGTATATCCGATGACTTATATAGTCTATCTATTTCATTAGTCCGTTAATTCATTTTAACACCCTTTTACGATATATAACTATTATCATGTCTTAGGGAAATTGAACCCGTGTCGAGTTAACTTATGCCATAATCCGGTATCTATATAAGTCAAGATAATTCACCAACAAACGAACATCCGAGTCAAACGTGACCCGAGCGCGAGATATCACATATAAACATATACCCTTTCGTGACCAACAAATACACCCACTAGACTCGGCTTTAACCGACCCAACAACACACCCATGTGGACCTTGGACCGACCCACGTAACCCAAACAGTTTTATGACCCGACCGTGACAATTCAACCATCAATAGGAGATAATTAAGGAGTAGTAAAACCTAAGTGAACACATCTTTAAACCATCATACGAAAGCACACAATAATTAGGCATAGACTATCCTTAGCTTAGTTAATTAGATAAGTAGAGTAATCGGTAGAAATACCAACCCCAAATCTAAACCCCGAGATTCGTACCTTTCCATTTCATAAAATATAAAAATACAAAATAATCATCCTCACCTTAGACTTAAATCGACATACACTTTAGCCTAACGACACTATTCCCTAGAGAACGATATCAATACACGTGGCTTACCCTAATACTACACTACAACGATTAGGTTCAACGCCTAGGTGTTATAAAACTTGCTCAAAGAAAATGAAGTTCCTTTGACCCCGACGACGCATGTAGCATTATCAAGTTTTGGCACCGCCGGGAATAGTTATTGTTTAGGCTTGATTTATATCTCATTTAGGTCTACTCACAAGATTCCTATCAAGTGAGATTTTTTTCTTTTATTAGCTTCCTTGTAGTCTATCCCCTTCTTCGTGTTTGTGTTCAGAAACCCTTTTCATTTGTCGCTATGGCAAGTGAAATTGCATTTGAATCATTAACAAATGAGGAACAATTGAATTTCGCAGATTTGATTGGTTTTATTATTCTAATAAATTTGTGAGTGAACTTAGAGATATCCAAAAGGAGAAGGGTGTAAGGTTGGATGGGTTTGATAAATTTTGTGCTTGTGGCTTCTATTAAACGATCATTGTTAGAATCAACCCTTCTAGTGAGACCTCTCGAAAAATTTTAAGAAAAGCGTCCTAAGTATAAACCGTCATTGTTAAAACTTGAGGAAATAGATAAGGATGATTTATCTAACCTTAGGCATCATGATCAAAAAGACCTAGTTTTAAGAACATGGAACCTAAACCCCGAACAAGATTGTGAGATGGTTGAAGCTAAAATACTTAGTTGCATGTGCGGGATAGATTTCAAAACATATGACACACGTGAGGAATCCTTTAGGCAAATAGAACATAGTAGTCAAGTTTTTGAGAACAATTTTATGAATCGCACCAAGAATTTGAAATGGCCAAAGAAGGATTTGAGATGCTTAGGAGTGTATTTGGGTCGATCATACTAAACATTTAGGAGATCTAGATATAATGGAAAATGAGGTGGAAACCCAAGCCCACAAGCCCTACCATCACTGAGGATCACACATCGCCTATAACTTACCCCAAGAAGTAGAAGAGACTATAGGAACCCGATTGATATAGAACCTTGGACCAAACGCCACTAGAGAATGTAGGTTTAGATGCTTGTTGTCATGACCTCTCTCTTAGTCCTAGGAAGTTCCTAATTTTGATGAACCGAGCCTCAACTAAAACCTTACCCAATTTTCCGCCTTTAGATGTGAATCTTGAATTGAATTAGGCCCCAATCCACCCATCAAAATAGATAATCCGGTAGTTGCTTGATAAAGGTGGTAGATTCTAAGCCATGTAGATTGAAAGCTAATATAGGAGTAACTCACGACTCATATTAATTTATATCACCCATTCATGGTTGATAACAAGAAACATTATGGGTTTAAACCGGTTTATTAGTTCAAGATGGATCCTTAACAAAGAATCTTGAAGTTGATAGAAGATGATCCATTTTAGAGAGAGATTTGATTCACCCACTACACCAATAGACTTAGGTAAGGTTATAATGAATGGAGCACACCTTTGAGCATATAAATCACCCATCACCTCTCCTCACGTAGCAAATTTCCACCCTAAGGTCGTATCGCTACTATCACCCGCACTTAAACTTAAGTGTAGGAAAACCTCCCTTTATCCGTTAAATAAGGGTAGAGTCAAGCTCGGACTCAACAAAAACAAGCGCTTCTTGGGAGGCAACCCATGTGTTTTTCCTTTTCATTTTATTTGTGTGTCATATATCTTTTATTGATTGTTTATTCTCATGTTTAAATTTATAAAATGCTTTATCTTGTTTTTAACCTCGCTTTAATTACATATAAAGGTATTTTACATAAGAGATAAGTGTAGGAGGATTACATTGCAAAGAAATGTAAACATGAGAATAGTAATTCATTAAAAGATATATATGTGTGTTTGTTCGAGTCAAATGCTTGTATCGAGTCATAATGGATGTTTTGGCAGAACTTTTTCCGCATTTTAAAGATAAAATGTTCCGTAATTTTTCCAAAAATCGCAGACCGCTTCGTTGGATAACTCGACGGCCAGATCGCAACCGACGGCGCCGGGAGGAGCGTAAACAACTTATCATACTTTCTCGCTTTCTGTACTACTTATAAATTTTGGAATTTTCCAAGTCTTAATTTTCTAGAAAATCTGCAAACATCCATTCCACAAGCATTATATCTTATTTAAGTCTGGAATTACATCTGTCGTGATTTTTCTTTGTTCGGTTTGATGCGTTGGGTTGTCTGCTTTCTTAAAGTGTGCATGTTTTATTTATCAAGAAGAAGAAACAAAAGATAAGAAGGAGCTTTTCACATACATTTTTTCTTGAAATGATTTAACCACCACTTTACATGGATCCCACCGAGCTAATCGGGAGTACTAGTTTTTCGCTTTTAATTACCTTCCATTATCATAACTTTGATATTTGGGAACATTGGGACAATGTTCGCTTTAAGTGTAGGAGGAAAATAAACGGAACTTTGAAACTATGCTTATCCTTGATTATTTGCTTTATCCAATCAGATTTGTGTAATAAACCATGAGAAAATATCGGTTAGGGTAATTTTGGCACCAAATTTGAAATTTTTCATGACATATATGTTAGGTCACTAGTTTTACAACACAAGTTTATAAGAGAAGAGATAAGGCGATTGAACAAGTAAACAAGCACACACACACAATATTGTAACCGTTACGCGTAGGAGGTGAGTGAAAGAATAACTTGAGCAACCAACCTTCAAATGAAGGTTATTATAATGTATTTATAGGCAAGGAGCTAGGCAACACCCTCTCCTTCCCTATTCCTTATTGGGCTTGGACTGCTTATGGGCCTTCTACATAAGCTTTGACCTTAAACAAACATAAAGGCCATAACAAAGCTACCTATTACATATGAAATATAAATACTTGAACATCGTTTAGAGTGATTCCAACAATCTCCTCAAGTATATGAATGTAAACGTGAAGGCGTTGATGTAATAGTAGTTGTGACATCTTCCGCATTCTTCTTTCTTGTGAGAGGAATTGCCTCGATTCAAACAATCTCCCAAAAGTGTAGAGATAGTTATCTTCGAACGGTTAAGTCACGTCATCTTTAACTTTGTTCTTTGATCATTTGTTCTTTGTGGTGAAAGTGATAGTATGTTGTTGTCTCGTGATCGTCTTCCAGTCCGCTTCGTTGCTCCAATGTCTCCACGTCATTCTTCAACATGCTCACACGCTTTTGACGCTGGAAATCAATACCGATGAAGTTCTTTAAGTCTTTAACTTTGTAGACTCTTTGGTTAGACGAAGAATCA
>CM040243.1:74168019-74230407 GCA_022545495.1 Chrysanthemum lavandulifolium
GTTTTAGGTTCCTTGTATGATGAATTACTTTAAGTGATGGAACCGCGGACAAGCTTGAAGATAACCACGACGAGAAGAAGAGTAACCAGTGATGAAGATAACCGGCTAGTAGTATTGAGTAGCTAGCGATAGTATTGTAAGCCTTTGCTAGTTCTATAAGTCGGTTAGTTTATTGTATCGGATAAATATGGAAAAGATATTTATCTTGTAGGATACGTATTGTATATTGTATAGGACTCCTTATCCTATAAAAGGAGGTCCTTGGCTAGGTTAGATATCGTGTGTTAGATATCTAAAGTCGTTTTCACTTCAAGGTTGCAAAACCCTAATCTTGTAAGAGTATTCATTATTAATAATATTGAGGTGTTGAAAGTTAAGCATTCTTCTTCTTAAGATCAAGTGTTAAATTCGCGTAATACTTGATAAGCTTTTGTTACTAGTCGGTTTCTATATTAGATCGTTTGCTCAAGCGGGATCAGCAGTTATATCTTATGAGTCCTACGCATTATCCTTGTGGTATTGCGGAACATCGAGTGATATGCAAACATATTCACAATGAAGATGGAAAGCCTTCTAGAGCCAACATCAAACAAGCTCTTGGTAGGTGGCATGTGGGATCTATCGATAGATCAACCATGTGACAGCTGAGCGAGAAACAATGGGCGATTCAAACTTATGAATCAATCTGGTTCGAGTTATGGATTGACGGAGACCTTTGAAAAACCGGTCGTTGTGCTTAAAAATTCTTTTCTCTAGCACATCAATTGTGTATTAATATTTCAAAAATAAAAAAGGTGTTTATGATTGATAATTGATTTTCCTTAAAACCTTCGTTGTATTGCAAAAACAATTTACTAAGCCATACTCGATTATTTTTCAAAACTCCTTTCATCAATCAGTGAATCTCAAAATTCGTTGGTTCACTCACTCCGTGTTGTCTTCTTTGAGGCGTTACGGTCTGAGAACAACTTGACAGTGCGAAACCACATCGAGGAGATTCTTGAATTATACACGATCGCGGCGATGCTTGTCTTGATCAGCGGAAACCGTGGGCGTGTACCTCAATTCAGCGAAAGTGATCAAAGACACTTTTGTGCGCTTTATTGCTAAGCGTGGTATGGAGGTGCGCCCGGCGTTTGCGACTAATCGAATGGAGAAGTCAATTCATAGCGCATGCTCGCAACACATTCAATTCTAAAGAAATCATGATAAGTGCATCAGCGACTCGATATTTTCACTCCATGCTTACGCTGTTCTTTGCAAATATCATGAATCAACTAAAGCTTCGCTACTCGATGAAAAGATTTCATGATCTAGAATGTGAGCATGACGGTCCAAAAGTCACAACTTCATAATGTCAACACCACAATGGAAGAGTCGATTTATGGTGGCGATGATCGAATCTTGGCTCAAAACTCATTATCACGTGGATCGATTAAAGACCTCCACTTGGTTTAACCAAACATGCAAAATGAAGAATCAATGACTACAGACTCTGAGCAAAGAACATTAACAAGAATCCAAGAACAATCTTAATGTAATATCGGTTTGTATTCAATGTAATTTGAGGTGACCTCCATTAGGGGAGATTGTTAGGATTTAGTAAATCCGGTTATTAAAGTGTCGGTCACCTCAAGTATATGTAATCGTTAAGCTCGTAGTCATAGTTATTTAATGTTAAGTAGTATTTAGTTAAGTAACACCGTGGAGGACAGACGGGTCTTTACCCACCGTATGCACGATCCACGGCCGTAGGTGGCATTTTATGTAAGACTATAAATACCCTCTACCTCCCAAGGTAGAGGGTTGGAGCTCATAATAATACTTTCATTTTCTCTCACTAAGTTCCCAAACCTCTAACTATTTCTCTCTCTAAAACCTTATTTTATACGCCCCATTTGATCATGATTTGATGTGTTTGTGAAATCCAATATGTTACAAATAAACCACTTGATAGTGAAGTTAGGTATGCATGCTTATATGCCAAGCGATCTCAGGAACTTTTAGAATGCTTAAGAGCAACATGCCCTAAATCCTTTTGTAAAAAAGATAAAGTCGTTATGCCTTGCTCAATGCCTAGTGTTAAGCATGAAACCCATGATATGCCTTGTTACGTGCGTGAAAGTCAAGCATGTGAAATTTGATGTGCCCATGAGTACTTGAGATCCTAGCACTTCTAGATCGGGGAATGCATAAAGTAGTAAAACCAACTAATGTTCCCATCATTCCCTCTACATGAGTGTCGGTGACACTAAGGCAAGCGGGTCAAAGCCTCCAGCAATACAAAGAAGGATAGGACCTGCAAGCTAAGAGTGATTAATGGAAGAAATTAGAAGACCACCACAGGAACAATAAGTTTGTGTTGAATAAGATGAATCGTGTTGATTCTAGTATTAGCTATAAGCGTCTTGTAATTAATTGATTACGCTAATTCTTGCAAA
Source organism: Chrysanthemum lavandulifolium (assembly GCA_022545495.1). NCBI lineage: Eukaryota > Viridiplantae > Streptophyta > Magnoliopsida > Asterales > Asteraceae > Chrysanthemum > Chrysanthemum lavandulifolium. The sequence goes on from CM040243.1 coordinate 74,170,461, forward strand.
ACATGTAACGAATGTTTGATTTCTGGTATTAATCATGAATGTGTTGTGAATGATGTAAACAATTCTGTTATATCTCCGGTGAATTAAGAAGGTCAGAAGACCAAGGTGGAAGAAGGCTAGAAAACATTGGAAACCAATAGGAAGAAAATTAAGTAATGTAGGTTATCATTGGATACCCACTGGCCGTAAATTCAATCTTAATGAGTTGTGCCCTAAATTATCTAGATCAATGCCCATTAGGAAATGGATGCCTACTGGTAGAACTATACCTTTAAGAAGTGAACACACTTTGAATAGATCTATTGTTACTACTAGCCCGACATCTACCTCTAATGATTTCATTGACTCTTTTACGATGTGGATGTTCCAATCTAGTTTTCTAACCAAGTGGAACCCATTCTTGCATGGGGATCCAAACTATCCGATCATCCATACTTATGCATGTTCAGCTGCAGGTCGTTTAAATGGATTACGTGGTACGGACTCATTTGTTCAAATATATGATGGAGATCGCTTAAGCTCATGAACTTCGTGAGTAAATTTATCGGGATTGTTAGATTCGGGAACGACCACTTTGGGGCAATTATGGGTTATGGAGATTATGTGGTTGGTGATAGTGTAATTTCTCGGGTATACTATGTTGAAGGTCTTGGTGATAATTTTTTTTTCTGTGGATCAATTCTGTGATTCTGATTTAGAAGTGGCTTTTAGAAAACATACTTGTTTCGTTAGAGAACTTGATGGTGTGGAACTTTTAAGAGGAAAACGTGGAACAAACTTATACACCATCTCTATCGAAGACATGATGAAATCTTCTCCAATCTGCTTATTATCTAAAGCCTCTAAAACAAAGTCATGGCTATGGCATCACCGTCTCAACCACTTGAACTTGGAACCATAAATGACTTGTCTAGAAAAGATCTCGTAAGAGGATTACCCAGATTAAGTATGAAAAGATCATCTTTGTTGACATGCCAATTGGGAAAAAGCAAGAAATATGCCCATAAACCCAAACCTGCAAACTCGGTTATGGAAGTTCTTCATACCCTTCACATGGATTTGTGCGGACCCATAAGAGTGCAAACGATAAATGGGAAGAAATATGTATTAGTCATTGTTGATGACTACTCTCGATTTACTTAGGTTAAGTTTTTGAGGACAAAGGATGAAACTCCATATGTCATCATCAAACTTATCAACATTTGAGTTCGACTTAACAAGACCGTTAGAATTATTCGAGCAGACAATGGCGAGTTTGTTAACAAAGACCTAAGTCAATTTTCTCGAAAGCATTGGAATCGATCATCAAAGAAGTGTTCCACGTCGCCTCAATAGAGCGGTGTAGTTGAGAGGCGAAATCGGACCACTTGTGGGCTGCGCGAACAATGCTAATTTACTCAAAGGTTCTAATGTTTCTTTGGGTGAAGCCATTGCCCTTGCTTGCTACACCCAAATCGTTCCCTCATACACACCACTCATGGAAAAAATCCATACGAGCTTGTCCATAAACGTAAACGAGCTCTCTACCTTCGTGTATTCGGTGCTTTGTGCTATCCAACGAATGATGGTCAAGATTTAGGTAAATTAAGAGCTAAAGGCGGACATTAGAGTTTTGTGGGTTGTCACCAAACAAGAAGGGTTACCGAATCTACAACAAAGAACTCGAGATATCATGAAACTATTCATATCACGTTCGATAAGCTTTACGGGAAAATGGCTCCGGGACAATCAAGTTACGGACCCGCATCTCAACATTCGTTAAGTAGTCCCATTAGTTCTTCTCTTGTACAAAATCCTCACCGAATTCCATATGTACCCCTTCGGAAGATGATTTGAAGAAATTGTTTGATCCATGTTTGATGAACAATATGAGCCTATTGCTAATGATCGGTCTAATCCATCAACGAGGCGCTTCTAAACCGGTCAACGTAGATAACCCTTGGTTTCTATGTCATTGAGTCGAGCGCTCTCATAGATCACTCATCATCATCATCAAATCCTCAATCATCAGTGTACATCATGGAAATGTTTACGCACCTATGATGGAGATAACCCTTTGCTACTCCCAAAGATGTTCCATTTGAGAACATATTTGCTCTGAACCACTTTAGAACCATCTTCATCGGAGATCCAAACTCTGCTACTTGGGTTCCTCAACAACAACCACACGAACACCTTAGAAAATGGACACATGACCATCCATTGGACAACATCATTGGAAACTCTTCTCGTCTAGTATCCACTCGTAAACAACTTGCAATTGATGCCTTGTGGTGCTTCTTCAACTCCGTACTATCTAAGGTCGAACCAAAAGGCGTTAAAACGACCATGGTGAAGACAATTTGGTTTAATACCATGCAAGATGAAATTCATGAGTTTGATTGTTGGGAATTTTGCAAAATAGGAATTCTCAATAAAATAATCTTTGAAGGAATCTGTGAAGTACATGGATTCTATTGAAGAAGAGTTCTGTGATATAGTATTTCTCGATATAGTCAATCGGTATTAGTTTGTTAGGATGTGCATGAGCTATTTTAGGTAGTGATATGCATTTATTTTATATTATTGTTTATTTAGGGTTCCTTGTGTATAAAAGGAACAGATGAATTTTGTATTTAACAACAGTTGAGAAAAACATTCCAGGAAAAAGAGATAGAGATCCATTGAGGATCATTGTTTTATTAGAAAAACCTTGTTGGTAACTTTGATTGTGTTCTTATTATTCCACTGTGCATATTCAATCATTGTAATTATTATTATACCCTAGTTGAGTCCGGATCTGGGTTTCAACAATTGGTATCAGAGCCTCGTGGCTCTCGATCTAGGGTTGATTGAAGGTTTTATTGCCGACAGAAGCAGCTTCGTTACGAGGTAATCATTATTTTTAATCAGATCTGGTTTAATATTTTCGAACGAAGTTGAATTTCTTTTGAGGTCAGAAGTTGCGGAACATTTATGCCTTTGATTGGTTCCATGAAAATAATGGTCACATGATACTTCTTGACACGCTTGATTATTATCATTGATTTCGTTCTTTATGCAATTGTCACGAGACCAATCATTAATAATAATAATATTCGAATAAAGAGTTAAGATAGTAGGTCACGTGATGTATATTTATGAGGGTTTTTCATTGGTCCAATTAAATATGAGATCATGCGTATGAGATAATGATCTTGGGCTACATGTATGATCTTTAATTATGTTGGTCGGTGTATTTGTGCTTTTGTGATCAAGTGGGGTTAAATAGCAGTTGTGAATTTTGATTGGTCACGTGGTGACTAGTCTTTGATCCCATGCTTTGATTGTGTTCATAATTTTACTATTTGAGATCACGTGGGATTCACATACTACGTATTTGTTTTGTGCACTGCTGGGACTCTCGAGGGATTTGCATCATATATTGGCTGACGTGGGGCAGTCATCAATGTTGGGTCAAAGCTATTCATTGATTGGCTAATATATTACTTGTTACTGCTGAAGTTCACGTGTAGATACTTATGTGATCAGGTGGTGTGCGATACATTGGTGTTACCGTGGTCTTGATTTTTGATTGGCTCATTGGTATGTATTTTATTGAGCGTGTATCATTGGTGGTTTCTATTTCTCTTGATTTGGTTTTGATATTAGTGGTTTTATTTTTTTTGGTCGACATATTTTTGAGGCTAGCTATCACCTTACTTTACTACTACATTGATTAATTACTAACATCTCACCAAACTTCTCTCACACCTTTAAAATGGCGAATTTGATAATAATAGGGATGATGTTATGTTTCCTTATTTGATGGATGATGAGTACGAGTGCGGGCTAAAAGATGAAACACCGGATCATGAATAATGATATGAATATCCGGAAGGTGATCAAAAATGGCAGCAGTTTGAAAAGGATGGAAGCGATCAAGATGGAAAAATCTTTATTCTTCCTCCAACGGTGAAGATGAACAAATTCTTTGTCTGAAGAGAGTCAAGGCGAACTATCTTGCTTAAATCTATTTCTGCGATCATGTAGCGAGACTTTGTTATATGGATGATGCAAGTCGTATATGGAATGCACTCAAAATAAGGTATGGTGGAAAGGTTGAGTTCAAGGAGATGAGCAAGGAAGCTTATACTAAAGGTGATCTTTGAAGAATTTGCGATCCACAATTTGCCTTAATGGGCATCTCGGTACCAAATTGTGTTTTGGTTGCAATGAAAAATATAATAAACTTAAGGAAGCCTATGATGTTTTGAAACCTAAATATAATGAATGCTATGTTGAAGTTGAGGCTTATAAACAAGCTTTAAAAACATTAGAAAGACAAAAAGTTTGGTTTCAAAAGAATCAATTGGCTTATGATGAGAATAGTATGAAACTAATATGTTTTGATGTACATTTTGTCATTTGTTGCTATAAAGATCTGGAGTTTCAAAGTTTTGTCATCATAGAGATGAAATTGTTTTGGTTCTTTCTTTGCGATGTTCGAGTACAATCCTCTTGTTCGAAGTGTTAAAGATCTATCAAGCTGGAACTTTACCTAGTCAAATTCAGGTTTAGGGAGGATTGTTGGGAATTACGCAAAGTAGGAATTCTAACGAAAATAATCTTGAAGGAATCTGCTGAAGTACATGGATTACTGCGAAGAAGAGTTTCTGGCGATATAGTATTTCTCTTGATATAGTCAATCAAGATTAGTTTTTTAGGATGTGCATGAGCTATTTTAGGTAGAGATATGCTTTTATTTTATATTATTGTTTATTTAGGGTTCCTTGTGTATAAAAGAAACAGATGAATTTTGTATTTAACAACACTTGAGAAAAACATTCCAGGAAAAAGAGATAGAGATCCATTGAGGATCATTGTTTTATTAGAAAAACCTTGTTGGTAACTTTGATTGTGTTCTTATTATTCCACTGTGGATATTCAATCATTGTAAAAGAGATAGAGATGTATGGGAATTAGTACCTGCTCGTGACTGTGCTATGATCATTGCTCTAAAATGGTTATTTGAAGTAAAACTTGATGAGCATGGTGATGTGCTAAAGAACAAGGCTCGATTGGTTGCAAAAGGATACCGTCAAGAGGAAGGTATTGACTTTGAAGAATCATTTGAATTAGTTGCACGTATCGAGGCAATCAAAATATTCCTGGCTAACGCTGCCACTAAGAACATGGTAGTCTATTAGATGGATGTAAAGACGGCTTTTCTTAACAGAGATCTGAAAGAAGTAGTATTCGTCAGCCAACCTGAAGGTTTTGTGAATCCAGAGCATCCTAATCATGTCTATCACTTGAAGAAGGCCCTTTACGGTTTGAAGCAAGCTCCAAGGGCATGGTACGACACGCTATCAAAGTTTCTTGTATCTAATGGATTCAACAAAGGACAAGTTGATCCAACATTGTTCACCGAAGTCGTCGAAACACTTAATTCATGTTCAAATCTATGTTGATGATATTATTTTTGCCTCGATGACCCCAATGAATGTGACCGTTTTCTAAGAAGATGAGATCCAAATTTCAAATGTCAATGATGGGACAAATGTCATTTTTCTTGGGATTACAAATTTCACAAAGTTAGGAGGCATTTTTATCAATCAATCTAAATATGCTAATGAAATCTTAAAGAAATTTGGATTTGATTCTTGTGACCTGTTGACACTCCCATGGTGGAGCGTACTAAACTAGATAAGGACCACTCGGGGATCATGGTTGACCAAACTAAATATCGTAGTATGATTGGGTCCCGATGTACCTTCTTGCCAATAGACCCGGACATTATGTTCGTTGTATGCATGTGTGCTAGATACCGAGCTAAGCCTACCAAAAAGCACCTTGGCGGTTAAGCGGGTCTTTCGGTATCTCCAAGGAACCATCAACATGGGACTTTGGTACCGAAGGACACCGGTATGTCACTAACGACCTATGCAGTCGCGACCATGCAGTGTCAAGATACGTCGAAGCACGTCGGGAGGTGCTCGGTTTTGGGTTATAAACTTGTGATTTGGTCTTCAAAGAAACAAATGAGTACCTCAATATCCTCTCTGAGGCAAAATACATAGCCATGTCATCTTGTTGTGCTCAAATCCTATGGATGAGATCCCAATTATCTGACTATGGCTTTGAATTCAACAAAATCCTTTGTATTGTGATAACAAGAGTGTCATTTGTTAGGAATTGGAAATTCCATGATTAAGTGTTAGTCGCCCCAATTAAGGTCTAGCATATATTGGCAGTAGGCGTGTCGGTATTTACGTTATTTATCGGTTTATTAGTTAGTTATTAGTTTAGTTTAGCGTAGTGTAACAAGTGGAGGAAGGACGGGTCTTTACCCATTGTATACGATCCACAGGCCGTTAGGAGGTCGTGTGATGCAGTAACTATAAATACCCCTTCTATCCATGGAAGGGTGGTGCTTCAATCTAATATTTCATTATTTGTACTACAAGTCTCTACCAAGAAAAACACCCATCTCTCTACTTTCTCTCTAATGGCTATCATGTATTTTGATCATCCAAGACCACCGAATCATCAACACAATAATATATCGATCCTACAAATGGTACGAGCCAAGGTTTTGTGTTTTGATGATTTGTTGTGGTTTTGATTCATATTTTGACTGTTTTTAATCTTATTTGTGGTGAATTTTTTATTATGTTTGACAGTTAATAATATGTTTTATTATCCATTTGGTCTATGGTCTTAACTGGTTCAAACATGTGTCCAAGTCTGTTTTTTGTACAAGTTCTGTTTGGGTTCGCTTTGTCCAAAATATGAATATCTGGTCATAAGGTCATATGGTTTCAGTTATACATCCTTTATTGGGATAATGTTTTTACATGGGTCAAAAGCAGATTTTTATACAAATTTACGGGTTTAGTATGAATATGGTGGAAAACTCATCGAAAAAGTACAAAATTCTTGCTAGCGACTTGTGTAGCGGAAAAACCTAGCGACTTGTATTCTGATCGTAGCAACTTTTCAAGCATAATAGCGACTTGGTTATTTGACTTTTGAGTCAAATAAAAGACCTTGGCGACTTGTGTTAAAATGCAAAGCTAGCGACTTGTTAAGGTAAAATCTTGGTAGCGACTTGAATAAATTTAGCGACTTGTTACTGAACAAGTCGTAGCAACTTGTGCTAGCGACTTGGGCTAAATACTTTAGCTAGCGACTTGTTTAAAAATTGTTAGCGAGTTGTTAAGATTTAGACAATTAGCGACTTGACTCTAAACTTTGGCTAGCGACTCAAGACAGAAAGGATGAAGGAGAAGTAAGACCACGACCACTAGACCTCAACAACAAATACCAAAACAAACATATACCAATCAAATCTCGACCTCGGTTAACATCTAACATCATTGATCCATGGTTCTCAAATCAAAATAACGTGTTGCTACTATATCATCTCAACGGTCCGGAAACATTAACAAGCTCTTAGACTACACAAGACTCATTAAAATCAAAGTTAATAGATCTCGGTTTACGTGTTGTTTCGTGATACTCAAAGATATCATCAAGACCTCGAGGGTCTAAACAAGCGAAAGCATTCACATCATAGATCTATTCTTCTTGGAAGATTTACTTCAACAAATGTTCGAATGTATAAGAAAAAGATGTTAACAAGTGTGTTACCTCTTTTGTCTTAATTCGTTTATAAGCATATACATGAATCTTTTCAAGAATTTTATGAGATAATTCAAAACCTCTCATTCTCTTTTATCCGAACATCATGTAAATAGGATTATAACAATTATGTTATCTCCTAGTCACTCGTCCGTTCAATCAAATCAAAACAAAAATGGAAAAACCTACCTTGATCCATTTGATTAATCTCGTTGCCATCTCAACATATCTAAGACCATCCCTGTGGCCATCCAATCCCTCGAGCCAACCCTGTGGCGAAGATGTACTGATTTTATGATGTGATGATGGGATTGAGGCGTATATTGTTATGTGTGAAGGATTAGGGTTTGATGCTATTTCACTTGACTGCTTTGCGTCTAAGATTATTTGGAGGGGCGGATCTTTTGTTGTGATATTAGGGTTTGAAATGGTACTGTATGTTTAGTCGGAGAGAGGCGTGATATTGTGAAAGAGATTAGGGTGAAATGTGAATATGTGAGTGGTTTTTAATCCCGTGGAATTAGGGCATCTTGATGTGGGCCTCAATGGATCGGTCTTGACTTTGGAGTATTGTTGGGCCTTATATACATGTCTTATTTGGACTGGACTTGTCGGGCATGATAATTTGTTATGAGTTTATTAAATGTGTTCATAATCACACTTCTAAACTTGTATGAAGGAAATGATGCGAAATAATTTGTATAATGTGGTGTGCAACACTTGCATTTTGTTTAACGATTTGGGGTTATGCCATTGAGGTTGGGACATATTCACATTACTTTGATGAGATGATATTTCAAGGTGGTCTCCTAATTTTGGAGTCGGCTAGGCGTGATTTGCAAAGATGAATTTGAACTATTTTCATATTGTGTTTATGTGAGACTGGAATGGTTCCGGATTATTTGGATCAGATGTTTCATTTGAGACAGAATGGACTTGAATTTTATGAATGGATTGAATCGGTCTTAATGATTTTGATCGGATGATTATTGATGACAATGAGATTTAACGATGAGCTGTGTGATAATGAGATTTGTTGATAAGTTTTGAATATTCTAAGAGACTTGATGCGAGTTGATGATGAAAGTTTTTGTGATATAAGGATCGATACTTTGGCATATACATTTTCACTAAGAATATTATGTCTCGGCTTGAAGTATGTATTGAAAATGTTGACTACGGGGTTGTTTGTACTTGGTATTTCTTATTTTGATTTGAAGTGATGTTTTCCGGGCGCGTTTACTTATTTCGTCTTCCTTCTTGCTACCCTACCGCGAAGATGACTTGTTTGGGCATTTATGGAGTGTGATAAAGACTTGGCTATTTAGTTACGTGTGTGATTCTTTCTCGCAACCCACAGCGTAGCTATCACTTGGTGTCTCACTCGATTGAGAACGTCAAGAGGTTTTGTACATTGGGTACACGTTTCTTCTTCACAAGGATTAGTACAAGTTTAAGTAACAAATGGGGAAATTTTACTTCATGATCAAGTTTGGTATATCGGGTTTACTTCACCAAGTGGTCCTTGTAATAGCCAATGAGAATCGTGGAAGATGTGTTTACCAATATGTTTATTGGATGGTTGATGATATGGATGATGTTAGATAATGAACCGTTTATGAACCGCTACATATTCCCTTAAAACAGAAATTCACCGAACCAAAATTATCATTACACATTCAAACTAACATTGTTTACGGTTTTGTCTTGATTTTGCAAAATCCCGCGAAAGAATCTATTTATCGGTTTAAATCATAGACTTGTAAAATTCGTGACAATGGAAACATCACGGTAATAGTAAAGTGCATTTCGGATCTATCTTACGGTTTATTCTTGGTTTTGTAAAATCCGTGAAAGATACTATTTTTCGGTTTAAACCATAGAGTTGTAAAATCCGTATTAATGGAACCATCACGGAGAAAAGGAAAGTGTATTTCGGGATTTTTTTTCGATCTTGGTGATACGGTTTACGCTTGAAGAAGGATAAAAGGGTGTACTTCATGAATTGGATGTGTGTTTAGATATTAATCATGGCAGTTGGCTATTACATGGTTTTACGGGGTTATGTGCTTTTAACCATAGTCGGGATGAAATCATTATCGAGTTCAGCTAAAGCGTAAAGAAGGCTAGATTTGAGCTTTTGGACGAGAAGATGTGACAACGTCGTTAATTGATATTATTTATTTGAGGTTGAAGTAAATTATCACGGGCGAGTGTACTTAGTATCACGAAGGTATCGGGGATGGATGGATGAAGATTCTTCAAGATCCTTGTTCGAGCTTACTATCAAAAACGAAGACTTGGAAATCTAGTTATTGTTGGGTGACTTTTACCTTTTCTTTTTACCACTTGGGGAATTGGGCTCTTATCACCACAAAATAACTATCACTTTAAGGAGTTCGTTGTAGTGCTCGATGTCACATTCAATTGTGGATTTTCAAGAGGTAATGTCGTCTTATACTTGATGGTTGGTTGGTTGAAGAGTATAGAGTACATAGAGTACTTAGAGATGCTAATGGAAATCGGCATCGCTATTTGTTACATTTGTGCAAGTTTAAGTCACGAGTTCGGGTTAGTTTACTTGAGGTCAAATTCATTATATCGGGTTTTCTCCATCATTTGTCACTACAAAGAGCCTCTTGAATGATAATGGTGATTGATTACATGTTTTGCCAAGAGATTGAAAAGAGGCATTTATGGCGTCGATTCACATCGATTCGGGCCTCGTGCTTCAACATTATGACGTATGAACACAGCAGTTCATGCCTCGTACTCTAAAAAAGAAAAGTGTACGCTTGATGCGCTTTATCTTACGAAGAAGAAATCTTCTTATTATCACCATTCTCATCAACATGCTTCATACTTTTCCATACGCTTGATCATCAAGTGAACTGGGCTACCACCGATTGTTTTATCATTCCACTTGCTCGATTATAATGAAGATGGTGACATCATATCTTGATTTTGCGGGAGAAGTGTGAATAGAACATTGGATGATTTTCCTTATTTAATCAAGAATGGCAACTCCGTTTGCAATTCTTGAGGGGAGAAAAAGTGTGAAATTCTTGCATGGTTGATTGATTTACGAGAATAAATGGTCAAGCGGCTCCAAACTCATGTAAGAACCGATCTTCTTCTTATCGGGTCATTTTCACATGGAGTTTTCTTCTAAGGGCGTTGGTTGACATCTTCTCACGGATGATGAGTTTATCAACAAAGTGCTTCCGGTTAATGCTTCACGTATACATCAACATGATGATTCGAACAATCTCTGTTCTTGTTTGATGTGATTGGTAGTTTGGTGTTACCATCTTGTGTGTTTGTTGTGGCTCGATTCTTGATTTCCTTGATGAACATCTTTCTGTTCTTGTTTGATTGGGAGGGATTTTAGTTAAGGGGATTTGCAAGATGTAAGTTAATTGGGATGCTTTTTGGTGTGAGTTGAAGATGTTAACATTCTATTCCCCATTCGGACAATCTTGAAGAAGGTCGAGTCTATAGTCGGTTCTACATTTTCTACTGCATGTTAGAAGACTTAAGACGAGTTGCATTTGATTATCTAAAGACTTCTTCTTAATTCAAGCATTCATCATAAATATTGTCGGTTAAGGGGAGAGCACTAATTGGGGGAGGGTGAAATGTCTGATTTAATCCCCAATTAGACTTGCTCACATAATTTAGCATGTTGATTCTCACAGATATATTTGTGCTAATGGTATTCTTCTCAAAAGATCTCGAGTATATGGGCTTACAAAGAGTTTCGATTACGAGTATCAAAACCGACAGGGGAAGGAGACTGCATCTAAACACTGGCGAGTAAACTTGATGAACTTAATTCTTCTAAGTGATTGAAGATATCCAGAAGACAATTGTTATTACATAAAGAAACTCAAGGTTTGACTCATGGCGAGTAAACTTGATGAATGTAACTCTTCTAAGTGATTGAAGATATCCGGAAGACAATTGTCATGACCGAGAGAAACTCAAGTTTTACTCATCAAGGCTTTGTGTGTTATTATTCCAACGGCGTGGGGAAGTGATGTAAGAGTAAGTTTACGAAGATAAAAAGAGGTACACAAGTGTGTGACGATTTTGATGTAATAGCAATCATCGGGGAGAGATTGTGTACATTGGGGATGCTTATTGTTTTACTTGAGGGCTTAATCGTGATTCGAGATATAATCACTTATTCGGTGTTGACATCCATAAAGATTGTCACCCGCAGAGATAATCGATGATTACCTGCTTCTTCAATGTTATCGGTTATTCTCTCTTTGGGCATTCGGTGCCGGGTTCTTGAGCTTCATACACTTTCTTGAGGAGGAGAAAAGTATACATCGAGGTTATTCTTTGGCTATTGGACTTAATCTGCTACTTTGATGGTATAAGTTTCTTTGTCTTGGTATGTGTATTCGGGTTCGTGAGCTCTAGTCTAAGAGTGGCGCATCAATTCAACTACTCGAGAAGTGTTCTCTTGACACCTTTTGGAATGGATTGCGTCGGACTTGATGGGAATGAAATTTGAGAAGAGTTATTTATGTGTGGGATGATACGGTGTTGTTCTTCTATTGGATGATATAACCTCGAGCGAAGAATCACGGTGATTATTCTTAAAAGGAATGACAAGATCGATGATAATGGTGTGCTTATTTGTGCACCTGGCTAATTGAAGCTTGAAAGAAAGCTTTGAATCTGCTCAGCTAAAGGATTTTCAGTTTGGGGGGAAGCTGCCAAAGTCTCTTTTTCTCAAAGGCTCATATTCTATCTTCTATTCTGGAGCCTCGGAAGCTTTGGTGGTGGAAGTTTAAGAGATGGCGAATTCTATATTCTACGACGTGCTGCTCGATATCCTTATCTCGGTACTCGTATCATCATCTTCTTTTACTATATCATCTTCTCTATCCTTGTATATATTTATCAAAAAACAAAATACAAAAATATAAAACCAACAAAAAGAAAATAGAAAAATATAAAATCAACAAAAACCCATAAAAATCAGAAAAATTTGAAAAAATACCAAAAATATGTTTTCAAGACATGTCTTCAGTATCGATAACATCTACGGTCTTAGAAATGTCATTCAATAATGGCACGGGACCATAGATGAAGTTCGGCAGGAGGTGTAAATATTCTTTTCAAAACATGTTTCAAAATATGGCTTGCGATTATTTGGTGTGACCGCTTAAACCATGGTTTGCTATTATTTCAGATAGCAACCCGCTCTTTTAAAGAAAGGAAAGTGTTGCGTTAAACGATTTTTCACATATTTCGTGCACTTATCCTAAAAACATAACAAGGAAAGCATGTCGTCAAAAGGACTGTTGTTCCTACACAAATGTTTTTCCGTCTATAATTCTTCAGAAAAATATTTGGTGTTTCCAAAAATTGGTGGTAAATGAGTTGCTTTAAAAACAATCAGTTTCAGAGTTTGTATAAAATTTGCAAACTCAATCAATGACTTCAGCGCTTTTAAAATTTTCAGAAAATGAGTCATTGATTGAGGGAGAATATTTTCAAATTTATATCATCTAACGGACTTTCTTAATCATTCTACGTGCTTATTTGAAAAAATATAATTGCCTATGTTGAAGGACTAGGTTTCTAGGATATGATTGTTAGGTTTAGATGATTAGAGTTTGATGAACACATAATTCCCATACCTTATATGAACTGATTGATATGTTGAATTGACTTGAATTAGTCGATTTTTGTTTGGGTGATGTCGACCACCATATATCTGTTTGGGTTTACTAACGTATGCAGATATCATGGATTATAAGAAAGTTCCCGATCCAGATCCCACAATTGAAGATGATTGGATGCCGAAAGGAAAGGGAAACTATATCTTTGGTTGACAAATAAAGAAACGAAGCTTAATTGGACTTCAATGGAGTTGGCATAAATGCAGCGTAAGAGGTTTCACTGCATCGTGAGATGGTTTTCTTAGTGATTGAAGAAACGCGGCTTAATTGACCTCGATTGGCATTAAAAGGCAGCGTAAGAAGTCTCCTTGCATCGTGAGCGGTTTTCTTCGACCCTACGGCAACAACGAAGCTTCTCAACCACCTAACGTATCTTTGTGCGGGATAATAGTGATGATACAACTTTTTAAATACAATTTTCAAATAATATTGTTTTGAAAAATGGAAAATATTGTTTTGAAAATAAATTGGACTTAATTTTGAAAATCACCGGACTTTATTTTATCAAAACCTAAGTCACTCAATCATCGACTACAGTCATCGATTGAGGGGAGAGTGATTTAAAACAAAATATTTTCAAACGATATTTCTTCATAAAAAGTCCGGTCTGTACAACATAAAGTGGTGATCTAAAGATTTAATGTTATGTCATGGTATGATTTTCTTTAAAACTCAAAGATCTTACAAAATGAAATTTTTCGTTCTTGTTTGATTGTGAAATTATTTTATTTTACTTAAAGATCTCTTAAAACAATCATACGACACGAACAATCTTTAATGTCTTAAATTGATTCTCGTCGGTCTATTTCAAAATTAAATCTTACCACGTCTTTCCCCAAAACTTTTGAAATGATTTAAATCGGGTGGGATCACAAATCTCAAATGGTTTGATATTTTTGATCGGGGAGAGATCGTGATTTAAATCTCAAAGCGGTTTTAAAGGGTGATTGTTTCTAAAGCACTCCTTCCTTCATGTGCCAAACGATTTCATATACATCTTGCATGATGATTGTGAAGGAGCATTTAACCTAAAACCGAAGAGTATTTTAAATCGGCACATATTCTCCATGTTTTCCAAACCTTATTAAATCACTTGGGATCCAAAATCTCAAAGGGTTTGATAGTTTTGATCGGGGAGAATTTGTGATTTAATATGAAATTTGATAATGATGATCGCTTTGATTCAATGTCTTGGCTCTCTCTAATATGTGCTAAACTCGTTCATATATTGATGCAAATATTGAGGGCGAATGGTTTTAATGGCTTATGTGATCGTAATTGTGCTTCAAAGAACTCTTTCCTCTATGTGATAAAATGATTTCAAATATCCTATGCACATATTGAGGGAGAATTTACCAAAGAAAATCAAATGGCTTTTCCATGGAAATTGTGATCAAGAAATTATTCAAAGAAATTATTTCAAAGAACTCTTGCCTCCATGTGCTAAACAATTTCAAAATCATATGCACATGTTGAGGGAGAATTTTCTAAATGATCAAAACTATTAAGGTACAAAATGATTTGATCTCGTATCACAAGTACCTTGATTGTTTTTCCAAATGATTTTCAATTGGTTTTGAGAAGGAAAGAACAATACCAAAGACCGACCAATTTACTTTATGCATGGAGTTATAAGGATGGTTAGGTTAGGTATTCGTTCCCACGATCCGACCAGGCCGGAAGGATCTACCGAGGACAATCCACTAGATAGTGTAGAGTCCTTAGGTATGATGAAAAAAGGAGAAAAGTGAGATATGGGAAGAGTGCGGATGAGGCAGGCTAATCTTGGAATAAACCCAAAAGGTTCTAGTTATGAAGTCTCGGTAAGCTTGAAGGGTTGAAGAATGAAAAAGAAATGAATGTGAAAAGGGGTGAAAAGAAATAGCCCTCCAATAATTCAACCTTAGAGGCGGACACGGGTTCAATACATATACTCTTGGTTGTTACCAAGGTAACACGGTATTGAAGACAAGGCGTCATGGACCCGATGACGCCTGCACTAACCTTCCCAAGCTACTCAAGTTCCTCTTAAAGGACTTGTTTCATTCTCACGGGAACCGACATAATCTATCGACTTTCTCTTAGAGATTGTTGATATTGAAGAAGGAGACCCTCTCCCTAGTCACCGGCCTAGGAACCAAATATGCACAATTGAGTCTAGAGCCAAGAGATCATCCACAATATCTCATTAGGACACATAATTCATGTAGACTTGTTGTTTCACACAATGTGTAAGTATATACTAGAGTCCTACGCATTATCCTTGTGGTAGTGCCAGAACATCCGAGTGATATGAAAATATTCACGATGAAGATGGAAATCCTTCTAGAGCCAACATCAAACAAGCTCTTGGTGGGTGACATGTGAGATCTTCTCGTAAGATCAAGCTTGTGAGAACTGGATAGAAACGATGAGGAGATTCAATCTTGAATCAACCTTGGTCCAGGAATGGAATTGACGAATACTTTTGGAAAAACCGTTCGATGTGCAAATCTTTTTTTCTCTAGCACGTCGAATGTGTACTCATGTTTTCAAACACAAAAGTATCTCTGATTGAAAAAATACTTTTGGAAAAACCGTTCGATGTGCGAATCTCTTCTTTTATCTAGCACATCGAATGTGTACTCTTTTCAAATATAAAAAGTATTTATGATTGAAAATTGATCTTTCTCATAAAACCTTCATCGTATTGCAAAACTCTTTCTTCTAAGCAATACGCGATTGTTTTCAAATCATTTTCATCAATCGGTTAATCTCAATTATTTGGTTCACTCACTCCGTGTTGTCTTCTTTGAGGCGTTCGGTTTGAGAACGGCTAGAACATTGCGAAACCACGTCAAGGAGATTCTTAGGAATCCTACGATCACATGCGATTGTCTTGATCAGCGAGGAACCGTGGGCGTGTACCTCAATTCAACGAAAGTGATCAAAGACACTTTCGTATGTTTTATTGCTAGCTGTTGTTTCCGGTACATTTGGACGGTTGCGGTTGATCGAAATTGAGAGTCAATCAAGTCGCATGCTCACGGCATCCACACTTAATTGAAGAAATCATGACTAGTGCATATCTACATAACATGGTTTTGATATTTCTATACTATACTCTTGCTACTTCTGCGCAAATATCATGAACCGATAAAGCTTCCGCTACTCGATGGAAAGATGTCATGATCACGAAAGTGTGAGCATGTCGGTCCGAAAGTCACAACTTCACATGATGGCAACACAACAATGGGTGATCCGAGTTCTTGTGGTGATGATCTCAAAAAAGCTCGAAGATCATCAAAGATGTGGATCGGTTCAAAGACCTCCACCGAAAGTACTAAACTATCACGGACTTTGAAGTATCATTGCTAAAGCACAAGATTGCGGTTGAAGAATTGAAGTCTGAGCTCAAGAGCGAAGTCAAGAATAGAATGCTAGGATTTAAAATGTAAATCATGGGGTGACCTCCCTTGGGGAGATTGTTAGGAATTGGAAATTCCATGATTAAGTGTCGGTCACCCCAATTAAGGTCTAGCATATGTTAGTCATTGCTCTCTCTTGCAACAACGCTCAACACTCAAGAGCAAAGCATATCGACATTTGTCATCACTTCATCGTGAGCAAGTGGAAAATGGTGTGGTAGAACTATATTTTGTGAAGACTCAATATCGCTAGCGTACATCTTCACCAAAGCTCTTCCTAGAGAACGTTTCGAGTTTATCCTCCCACGACTTGGTCTAAAGAGTCTACGACCAGAAACACTCAAATGTCTTCAAGAGGAAGACGAGGAGTAAAGGTTTTTTTTCTTCTTCCATCTCTGTACATATCTTCAAAAAAAAATGGAAAATCTTGAAAAATTTCAAAAATATTGTCATTTTGTCATGTTTTTCCTGGTTCGATTTCATCTATGGACTTTGATTTGTCATTCAAAGAATGGCACGGGTCTTTAGATAAAGTTCAAATGTACATTAAAAAAAAGAGAAAAATGGTGGTTTGTTGTCATTTCAGACAGTAACCCGTTTTAAACGAAAGAACAGAGCCATGCTTAATATAAATATTTGAAACCTATTGCTCTTATTCTAAAAGACAACTGTGTCTTAACAAATATTTTTCCTTCTAATACATTCATCTGAAAAATATTTGTCACTTTATGAAAATAAAATTGCTTTGAAAATAACTCGGAATATCTATAAATCATTTGGACTTATCATTTGACAAATTCTCTTACGCTCAATCAACAACATATGTCATTGATTGAGGGGGAGAATGATTTCTATCAAATCCAAAGGTTATTTTTCAAACAATTGGCACGTAATCAAACAAGGTCTACTTTGATAAATAAAAAGAACAACGCTTTACATTGTTTTTATACATTTGGATCCAGACCTAGGTTGTGTTTTCATAAGATACTTATGCATGTTTGAACAATGGAGTTTAAAGTCTCAAAATCTGATCCTTATTAGTTAAATTTTTTTTCATAAGTAAGTCACTATTCTCCTCAAAAGTTTTCAAAATTTAATTTAAATCAATAGAGATCACAAATCTCAAAGGATTTGAAAATTGTGATCGGGGGAGAATTTGTGATTTAAATTGGATATAAACTGATAAATCGATAAATGGTTTAGAAATATTATAATAAGCTCTCCTCCCTACATGTGCCAAACGATTTCAAATTTTCCATGCACATGTTAAGGAGGAGCATCTATATCAAACCAAAAAGGATTGAAACATGATTGATTTGTCTCTAAGTGCAGGTTCTCTCTAATATGTGCAAAACACTTTCGAATCTCGATGCACATATTGAGGGAGAGCAACTTTTAGAAAATCACATCCTTTCCCAAAAATATCTTTAACAAAGTATTTAAAATACTAATTTTGATCGGGAAAGGGGTGTCGATATTTTTAGAAAATGTTGATCAAAGAAGTGAATTCTTCATTCTCAATCTGAGATTTTTAAGTCCTCTTGCCTCCATGTGCCAAAGAAAATGCAAACATATGATGCACATGTTGAGGGGGAGCTTTTTTTGAAATACCAAAAACAATTCAGGTATAAAATGCTATGATCATATATCACAAGTACCTGGATTGATTATTCAAATGGTTTTCAATTGGTTTCAATGGCAGAAGAACAATACCAAAAACACCGACCAAATTTATTTTATGCATGAAGATATAAGGATGGTTAGGTTAGGTATTCGTTCCCACGATCCCGCTAGAGCTAGAGGGATCTACCCAGGGACAATCCACTAGATAGTGTAGAAGTCCTTAGGTATGATGGAAAAGGAGAAAAGTGAGAAATGGGAAGAGTGCGGATCGAGATAGAGCTAGAATCGAACAAACCCAAAAGGTTCTAGTTATGAAATTTTGGTAAGCAATCAAATGGTCAAGAATGAAAAGAAATGAATGAGAAAAGGGTGAAAAGAAATAGCCCTCCTTTATTTCAACCTTAGGCGTAAACCGGTTCAATTCATATACTACGGTGGTTACCTAGGTAACACCGTATTGAAGACAAGACGTCATGGACCCAAAGGACGCATTGCACTACAACTTCCCAAGCTACTCAAGTTCCTCTTAAAAGACTTGTTTCATTCTCACGGGAACCTACATTATCTATCGACTTTCTCTTAGAGATTGTTGATATTGAAGAAGGAGACCCTCTCCCTAGTCTCCGGCACAGGAAACCAAAATGCACTATTGAGTCTAGAGCTACGAGATCATCAATAAATCTCATTAGGACACGTTATTCTTGAAGACTCACTATTTCACACAATGTGGAAAGTGAGAATATATCTTAAGAGTCCTATGCATTAACCTTGTGGTATTGCCAGAACATCTAAGTGATATGTTCACATGTTCACTATGAAGATGGAAAACCTTCTAGAGCCAACATCAAACAAGCTCTTGGTAGGTGACATGTGAGATCTATACAATAGGTCAAACTTGTGACAACTGGATTGAAACGATGGGGCAATTCATTATTGAATCAATCTTGGTCCAGGAAATGGATTGACGGATACCTTTGAAAAACCGGTCGTGGTGCTTAAAATTATTTTCTCTAGCACATCGACTGTGTGTTATTATTTCAAAATAAAAGGTGTTTATGATTGATAATTAATTTCCCTTAAAACCTTCGTTGTATGGCAAAACACTCTATATTAAGCAATACACGATTGTTTTTCAAATAACTTTTCATCAATCGCTGAATCACAATATGTCGGTTCACTCACTCCGCTTGTCTTCTTTGAGACGCTCCAGCTTGAGAACAAACAGAACAATGCGAAACCTTGTCAAGAGATTCTTCAAATTATACCGATCACAGCAAGATTGTATGCAGTGGAACCGTGGGTCGGTACCTAAATTCAACGAAGTGATCAAAGACACTTTCATGCGCTTTATTGCTAACTGTTGTATGCGTGTACACCCAACGCTTGTACCGATCGTAATTGAGAAGTTAATCCATAGCCGCATGCTCACACATCACATTCATATCTAAAGAATTCATGATAAGTGCATATATTCATCAACGACTGTGATATTTTCACTCCATGCTTCTGCTACACTGCTGCAAATATCATGAATCAAGAAAAGCTTCCGCAACTCTGATAAGAAAATATCATGATCCAGAATGTGAGCATGTCGGTCCATATGTCACAACATCACATAATGTCAACACCACAAAGGAAGAGTCATAGATTTATGGTAGCTGATGATCTCAAAGCTGGCTCAAAACTCATCCTCACGTAGATCAGTTAAAGACCGCCACTTAGATTAACCAAACATGCAAAACATGAAGAATCAAAGACTACGTGCTACAGAGCAAAGAACTTAATCAAGAATCCAAGAACAATCAAAATGTAATATCTGCTTGTATTCAATGTAATTGAGGTGACCTCCTTAGGGGAGATTGTTAGGATTTAGAAAATCCATTAGTTAAAGTGTCGGTCACCTCAAGTATATGTATTCGTTAGAAAGCTCTTAGTTATAGTCAATTTATGTTAATAAGTAGTTAGTTAAGTAATACCGTGGAGGACGGACGGGTCTTTACCCACTGTATGTCTGATCCACAGCCCGTAGGAAGCGTGTCTTGTAAGAAACTATAAATACCCTCTACCTCCCAAGGTAGAGGGTTGGAGCTTCAATACCATTTTTTTTGTTTCATCAAGTTCCCAATTCTCTCTCTACTTTATCTCTCTAAAACACAACCCATACGCCCCTCTTTAATATTATTTGATGTGTTTATAAAATCCAATATGTTTTAGATCCTTGTATGAGGGATCCGCTAGTTCAAGCACGTGGATCCCAAGATATCAACAATTTGACAGCTCAAGTGATCTTTGATAATTTTGGTTTGGGATTTCTAATTCTTGGCTAGGGTTGATGTTTATGCTCTATAACTTATGGTTTGGGGTTTTGACGTGTTTTACTAGTCTTATTTGACGAGGTTCCCTTTTTATGAATAAATCATAATTCTTTGGGAAGTTTTTAAAGATTATGATAAAATCCCATTTTATCATAATGTGAGAAGTCTCACATGGATACTTATTGACATAGATGAAATATCAATAATCCTTATGTGAGGAGTGATGATCAAGGCTCTCGAATAGCCGAGATATCATTATCACTAGTTTGTAGTTTTGTCTATAGAGATCAACGAAGAATATCATTCTTGATGATGAGTTCAATATAGATAACTACTTTAGTCATTTTTAAGAGAGCGTAATGATACTACTAAACTTAATCATGTTTAAACAAAAAAAGAAACATTATTAATTTATCTAGAGAATGTACGAAAATGATTTATTTGTAAGTAATTTATTAAGGATCATACCTTTGCTATATATTCTTTTTAAGAAAAGAAGTATTAGAGAGAAATTCTTCATGATCTTCTTAGGATGCCCAAATCCTAGTATGGAGAATTATCAACAAGAAAAATATTAGAAAGATCTATCATTATCCAACATTATAAAATATGATGATTTTAAAATGTGACCTTTTGTTTTTAAGGAATTTCCTTCCTTGTAGTTTTCAATCATACATGGATCGAATCAAGTTTTTTAAAAGTACAATATACTCTTAAGAAACTTGGTAACGAAGCTCTGATGCCAATTGTGAAAAACTAGAAGGGGGGTTGAATAGTTTTACCGATTAAAAATTTGTTTTAAAATATTTAGATCGACTTATGTCAATCTATTTAAATGTGTATGTTGGATGTTGATAGATAGGTATGTAAATATGTAAAGCAAGAGTAAATAGTAAGAAACACAAAACCACGACACGAGTGTTTATAGTGGTTCGGTTACAAGGACACCTTCCTTGCCCTACTCCACTCCCCGAGTCACCTACTCGAGAGTTTGTAAGCACTACACGACACAAACTCCTTATGGCGGAGAAGCCTTCACAACGTTGCCTACTCTTTTTCCGGTACAAGGCTAGACACCGGGTTCTTCCACGAGGTAGAACCAAACCTATCACAACGTCGCCTATACTTTATCCGGTACAAGGCTAGATACCGAGTTCCATTACAAAAGAGGAACTACTACCCAACACTACACAACACTTATCCCAAAGGGGACCCACTCCTTATTACAACATCATCAAGGATATCAATATCCTTAGACACAACCTATCTCTATTTGTACATCGATGCACCATATCGATTGTACACCTTTGGCATCTTTCACTAATTCCTTTGACATGATCTTTTGGCACCTTTCACTAATGCCTTCGACTTGACCCTTTTGGCATCCTTCACTAATGCCTTTGACACGGACGTTCGGCACCTTTCACTAATGCCTTCGTCTTTACCATTTTGGCATCCTTCACTAATGCCTTAGACATAACACTTCTATAGAGGAAGAAAGAAATATCAACAAGAGAACTTCAGTAGTCTTGATGATGACGAAGCATGGCAACTCATGGACTTGAGCTTTCTCGACTTCAAGAGGTGGTGATCTTGCCTTTATGAGGAACCTAGAGAATCACACAAAAACAAACACAAACTACATAGAAAGATCCTTTGGATACGAGGTTAGAGAGTTTACAATACTAGGAGAAAGTATGTGTAGAAGTGGCAACCAACAATGAAGAAATGGCTCACTATTTATAGACAAAAACATGCTACTGTTCCATGGATCCCACGGATCCTTTGCTTGAGGGATTCGTCTAGTGTAAAACTAGGGATCCGTGGGACGCTCCTCATTACCCATGGGTTATGGGTCATGGGTCATGGGTCCTAGACTTTGGACCATGGGTATCCAAGTAGATAAAATGTATCTAGAAGATGCAATGCATCTAGTCAATTGGTGTTAGCTCCATGGGTCATGGATAATACCCATTATGACTTATGCATGATGTCATGCAATGGTAATGGGTTATGGATCATGCTCCATGGGTATGGGTCATGGACTTTGGGTTTTACCCAACTATACTTAATGTATTAAGTCAATGGGTCAAATACTTAAACTTCTACCCATTCTATTACCCATTATAATACATACTAAGTATGTATATATCTACACAATATGTAAACACTAGTTATTATACATATGCAGTACTATAACATGAAAACACTATTACTTGTTTAGTGATTTATATGAAAATGTAAGTGTGTTAGTAAACTATTGGCTCAAACCATTTACGGAATTTATTTGTTTCGTTAAAAAGATTTTACGTTTGTTATCGACAAAACATTAGAAGATCGTAAAATATAAATAAACGTTTTTACGACTTATTTGTATTAACACAGTCTTTCTGTTAAATAATTATATGATGCTCACCTTTTATTGTGTCTGCATTCCATGATCCATTCGAAGAACACCGCCTCCATCGCTTCAAGATTAAATATGTTGAAGTACTGTCTTTATGTACTGCTTACATGTTAATGCAAGTAAAGCACATGGTTAAAATATACATATATGAATGTAAATTTTCAAAGGAACAAATAATATTTTTTTATATTGGATATTAGCTATTAATAACAGTTGTGGTTGGAAAAATTACAATACCTTACTATGACTATTCACAGGAATATATCCGTAGCATAACCAATCGCCGTATAAAATAAAAGATCACAATATTTTTGGTCTATTAAATGCTATTTTATGACACACAGATCTGTATTCTACATAAGATTTATGTGTCATAAAATAGCATCTAATAGTTCAACAATATTGGTTCTTTTTCTTTTTTGTGTCTGTTTTTTAAGGCACATGCATCTTGGTATCAGAGATAGTTCTTCGAACTAAATTCACATGAGAGACTATTGTCGAAAGGTAACCGCATCATAAAAATGCGATAATCGATTAGACATGTGAGTTATGTAAGTGTGATGATACAATAAACATCCTAACGATTATCCGATTAATGGTACTAATGTTTGTTTTCTTGGTAATGTTGTATAATTTAATTTGTAAATCATACGCACCAAAGAAGATATCGAGGTGCTCATGATAAGGCAGAAAACGACGATATTTTTGGGCAGTTAAATGCTATTTTGTGACACACAAATCGCGTGCTTTAGTAGATTTATGTCTCAAAAAATAACATCTAACAGCTCAAGAATATCGCTTTGTTTTTTTCCATACGATCGATGAAGATCCCTGTTATGCCTTCTGCCACTGTGGGAAGTTGAGATTAGAGGGTCAGTACGCATAGTTATCAGTTAATGTGTGAAATGTATACTAAAAAAGAAAGTTTAATCTGATTACTTTAAGCTACAGAAACATAGAATTAATTAGGAACTTATCTTCTTCCAATGAGGCTGCATAGCTACATATTTCATCTCAACAATTATTGATTGCAGCCGTCTGCATATACATACCTGCAATAATAACAAATATGGAATTAGTATATGGGAATCTATAAATGGCATTACTAATAGGTAAATGTAAGTGTAATAAAATATAAAGTAATTCCTGGTTGGCATGAAACCATCAGATAAATGGCACAATAGCACCTCATTTAATGCATCATAGTACGTTTACAACATATGAGAGGAATTAACGTGTGCAAAGATGTTGTGAAAGGTGGACTCAGGTGTAGGAAACCACTTACACAAACAATCATACCAATAAGACTGAGGCAACATATCAATTATACCCAACGACATTGACATATCTTTCACAGGGCTAGGATGGTATGCCATGCCAATATAGACGTATATGGCTGCAAAATTACCAAATAAGTAAGGTGTGCCGAGGCAATAGACAGGGCTAATTTAAGCCATTGTCACCAGTAGATGCTCAAAAAGGCATTCTTAAACCTTAAAAGTAAATTTTCAGTTGTCAAAGAGTGGAGCGAACCGCAATGGCTGCAATTGTATGACTTTGGCTTCGCCAAAATTTGATACATTTCAAAGAACGCAAGGAACCGGCATGGCTGAAATTCTATGAAGTTGCCTTGCCAATATACGGTAAATCCCATTTTTTTATCTAACCCGTTGGAACCCAACATAGAATCACATACGTAAGTATGATATCGATCTGAAAAACCTGCCTTGGCTGCAACCATATTCTGGATATGACTACCCGGTGAGGATACAGCAACGCTAGGTACAAGAAAGGTTGTAAGGTGTGCCTGTGCAATAGACAGGCTAATTTAAGCCATTGTCACCGAGATGCTCAAAAGGCATTCTTAAACCTTAAAAGTAAATTTTCGGTTGTCAAAGAGTGGAGCGAACCGCAATGGCTGCAATTGTATGACTTTGGCTTCGCCAAAATTTGATAAATTTCAAAGAACGCAAGGAACCGGCATGGCTGCAATTCTATGAAGTTGCCTTGCCAATATACGGTAAATCCCATTTTTTTATCTAACCCGTTGGAACCCAACATAGAATCACATACGTAAGTATGATATTGATCTGAAAAACCTGCCTTAGCTGCAACCATATTCTGGATATGACTACCCCGGTAGGATACAGGCAACGCTTAGGGTACAGTAAAAGGTTGGACTTAACGTTTGGACCCACCAAGATATAACGTGTCTGTTTATAAACAATGAGCGACTGTAGTTAAAGGCTGCTAACATGTTCTCAATGTTGGATTTAACTGTAAGAATTGGTTCGGCACAAACAATCTGAACGGTAAGAATCAGGCAACATATTAATTATACCTTGTCAAATTTGTGCATAACATCATAATCCTTTACCATTTATAAATAGGGGTGTGGAAGACACTGATTTTAGCTTTTATGTATATCTGTTACTAAATTCGACGTATTCATAAGTAAATGGCTATAAATTTGTACTTGTAACCCACCAATGTGCCATACTTTTTACTATCTAATGGATTACCCGTTAATGAAAATACACAAAAAAAAGAGAGTCAAGGATGTTTGTTTCTGGATACTTGAATTCTCGAATCACCCGTTAACCAAAACGGTTAGTAAAAAAAAGAATTATTTGCTTCTGGTTATTTAAATTGGTTATTTACCTATACGCAGTTCACAGGAAGCATTGGCCTTCATAAGGACACAGATGGTTGTCTACAATTGAGAAATGGTGAACGTGCTGCTTACCAGTAGCTATAAGATCTTCAGTCATCTTAATCTTTTGCGCAACATTCCACGACAACTCTTGTTCCATGTCCATTCTGATTCCACTGCTGCATAAAAAGGTACCCAACATCCCTAAGTAATATTATTCCATTAAATATGTAAAATTCAACTTGAAATTAAATACCTGCAACCGGAAAAAATGAGATCTTGTATGAAAGACTAAACTTGTTGTTGGATGCATTCTCAGAATCATAGCGGTGATCGATTCTACCAAGAAAAGCGACCCCAAGATATCAAGAGTAGGAGTAGTTTCTTCTGGCGAATCTGCCACCACATTTCTTTTCTCAAAGGTAGCCTCAAACCCAAAATGGAATGAGTTGAACAACTACGGAACTTAAGTTTGTCACATTTTCACCTAAATTATTAGAAACACCAAAGGGCCATCTCATAAAACCAACAAAACATGTTAATCCTATCCCACCGACCCAAATCTGCTCTATTCTTTGATGCAAGTGGCAGTTGTTACAGTAACCAATATGAATTATTTTCTTCTGGTTATTTAAATTGGTTATTTACCTATACGCAATTCATAGGAAGCATTGGCCTTCATAAAAACACAGATGGTTGTCTACAATTGAGAAATGTTGAAGGTGATGCTTACCAGTAGGTATAAGATCTTCAGGCATCTTAATATTTTGCACAACATTCAACTGCAACTCTTGTTCCATGTCTATTCCAATTCCAATGCTGCATAAAAAAGGTACCCAATTAATCAAATATGTATCGTCAGCACCAAATAAGCAATTTGAACTATATTCTGATGAGGTAAGTATATTGATATCTTAAACATTATCATTATGAGCGACCATCGCCTAAATTTCAATGGTTATGTAAATTTGTGTATCGTAGTATAGCAAAGAAGAAGTGGCTAATGTTCCATAAGTAGTTAAAGCACATCAAACAACCCCTAAACCCGAAAGTAATCGATTCTTACTAACTCGCTTATATATAGGTAATAACATATATTATTGAGTTTAACAGGCTGACATTTTATCTAACTAAAATAAGATGCTAAACAACATTGTGAATATGATTGTGAGGTAATTAGCATTTTAGGTTAAAGTTACTTTCCGAATTCTTGCAAATGGATTTATGCAGATAAGATAATCCAAACAACCGTAAGTAATATCTTTCCATGTAATACGCATAATTCCAAGTAATAGCAAATAGCTGCAACAAAAAGAGTGAAAGGTTGTACCGAAGGGCAAACTTGTTGACAGTGCATGATGCCAAAGACGAAAAGTCTGTGAGAAAACATAAGTGGTGATCAAGATTCGACTAAGAAAACGCTCCCTGACATCGCTGGCGGGGAGTATTTTCTTCGTCAAGACTGATCACCACTTTCGCTTTCCCAAGAATAGCCTGAAACAAAAAGTATAATCAATTTAGCAATTCCGAAACTTAAATTTGATATTACTGACTGGAATACATAAACATCAATAGAAAAACAATGTCAAATATACCATCCTTTATTTTATTTTTGATTTTTTTTTAACTATTACAATACCTAAATTCAACTACACTATCACATTTTCACATAAATTATTAAAAATAGCAAAAGGAACATTTCATAAAAGCAATAAAACATTAATACAATTGTTAGGCAATTAGCATTTTAGGTGAGAGTCAGTTGGCAAGTTTCTGGGAATGGATGTATGCATATAAGGTAATCCAAATATCCCAAAGTAATATTATTCCATTAAGTATGTAAAATTAAACTTGAAAGTAAATACCTGCAACCGGAAAAAATGAAATCTTGTATGAAAGACCAAACTTGTTGGTGGATGCACTATGTAAATCATAAGTGGTGATCAGTATTCGACCAAGAAAAAGCGATCCCAGTACATCAGTAGTAGGAGTAGCTTCTTCTTGGCCGAATACTGCTCCCACATTTCTTTTCCCAAAGGTAGCCTGAAACCTAAAAATGGAATGAGTTGAGCAACCACGAAACTTAAATTTGTCACATTCTCACCTAAATTATTAAAAACACCAAAAGGCCCATCTCATAAAACCAACAAAACATGTTAAGCCTAACCTACCCGACCCAGTCCGTTCTATTCTTTTATGCGAGTGGCAGTTGTTACAGCAACTAATATGAAAATTGAACACCCCATAATACCATAATTGAACACCCATTTAAAACATAGAAAATTGCATACTAAATTTCCTAAAAAAAGAGAATATACAGTCAATCGCCACTTAAACTGAAAAAAAAAACATATGGCGAAACTGTTAACCTACATCCAACATACATCATGACTGCTTCTTCCAAGATACCTCTATCTCCTAATACAAAGTAAGCTATGTTAACCAAAACTAAAAACTACAACAATTAATGGAACCCAAAAAAAAAATAATAACTTTTCACCTAGTTTAACATCACAAAATTAAATATTGAAAACATACTTGGAAGCAAAATATTTGGAAGATAACAGAGAAAACCTAAATGATAGTACATAAAAACCATGATTCGCTTAAATGTGAAAAAAGTAATTACAATAAATCATACCTCAACAAAAAAATCAAAGAAAGAGATCGCCGCATATAATAAGATCGTAATTTATACCGTACAATCAATTGAAAAATCATTTTTGTAACCGGTAGGGTTATGGATCGTTCACTTGCAATCGAATTGAGATTATAATTAGGATAAATCAAGGGTTTTGATCCTTTGATTTGAGAAAGAAGGCAGGCGCGTCTCATTTTTTTTAGTGTGGAATGTGAGTTATGAGACAGATCTAGTATATGTGGGAGAGAAGGAAACGGTAGAATGGTATTAGGCTAACGTTCTACAGTTGTTTTCAACTGTAGAAAATCAATCACATGTGCATTGCAACCAATAAGAATAAGATAACACATCATTTACCACCAATCAAATTTTGACATAACACTAATGGTGTTAGCAAAGGGAATACCGTTACTTTCATTTTTAGTATAATAGTATAATTTATGCTAGTACCTTAACATAAAATTTAAAAAGAAAAAAGAAGCGTATAAAAGGTAAAGAACCGGCTTTCGATTTTGGTGTTTTGTAAGAATTAAATGTTAAGTACAATGTTTGTTCTAAAAGGTATCGTAGGAGAATGGGGCAATGGGTAGCAATTAAACAAGCAGAAAGGAGAAATGGACCACAAACGGAAATTTCACAGGATAACTAGACAATGTAACTACACAGAATGAGTGCACGATTCTAAAATGAGTTTAATAAACATGTCGTCCGAATTTTTAATCGATTAATTTCACACTGTCTGGATACACACATTAGAGCTCGAAACATGTAAGATACAAGAAAAAGAAAAGGAATATAAAGAGAATTGAATAACTGAGTCACACAAATCAGATAGTTTAAAAGTGACCAAATATGTGCTACAATGTTTTTAACGCATGTAATAGTTTTATTTAAGACTATATGATCATATATAACATTTTAATCACTCATAAAACAGAAGAGAAAGACAATAGGTATTGACTAATGACTAGCCGGCATGCCAGGACTTGTTATCACCTAAATGACTTGGACTAACTCGAGTCTATCGAAACTCAACCTAAGACTGATAGTAATAAAATCACACCAAGACCACACCTAACCGGTCACATCAGCGTCAACTCAACTTTCTTTCTTTTAAACCAAACACTCGTAGTAAGAAGACCACACTCACAACCAAAAACATACCTTACAAAATTAAATATAAACAAAAAGCGCACACAAACCAAACAACTCTCTTCAATTGAGTCGTCCACTTCCGGACCAAAACATTGCAATTCATAAAGGGGGACACATGCCTTTTGGTTCTAGTACCAAGAGGGACCGAACCATTTGGGTGTACCTACCAAATTGTTCGGTCTTATTACGTTCAGCCTAATAAGCTTTGCTCATCTACTTTGACACTTTTAACAAATCAGTGAGAGCAAAAAAACTATGTCACATGTGGTGTGTTCATGACCTACCATACTCTTTGATCTTTTTCATTCCAACTTTGTACTTTGCTTTGTGGTAACCATGCCTTTTGATAAAAGAAAATTACATGGCCTACAATATAAGCATGGTTCTCAGAAAACAATGCTCAAAGTTATGTAGGTTGGCTTCCTTTTCACTTTTGCTCATGGAAGGGACCATTTTTCATGTGTGCTTTCAAGTTAACCAATTACATATGCATGTGGTTTTGTAAGATGAGCTAGCTATAATCCACTCATTGTTTCATAAAAAGAAATTGTATGGAAAGACTAGAAACGTATGGTTTAAAATATATCAAGTATAGTGTGTCCAAAGAGCATGTTCTAATGTGAATAATTGTTAATGATGTATATTTTAATTAAAGATGAACATTAAAAACATATTGTATCCTATGTTAGTTCACTCTTGAATTGTAAGAACACTAGATGTCATAAAGAAAACATTGACACTAATGCATAATTGGCGATTTGGCATGTATTACCGTATAAACCGTATCGCTTTATTATTAAAGATCTGAACTTTTTTTTAGAACGACAATTTTAACTATCTCACATGTTAGTGTCACTATAAATTATAACGATTGATCATATATTTGTCAATAATCGCTTAACAAAAGAATAGATATTGTGGAATTGCATAAGGCAATAGCTAACAAAAAAAATAGGAAAGGAATATTTAGTATGTTGAGAAATGAAGGTTTAATACTTTAATGAATAGAACACTCAAACTTACATTTATTAGTTGGTTAATGTAAATATTGATTAATTGTACCATGTCCCGGTGGGTTTTTGGGATTTCTCGTTATATACTCAACTTTAAACCTCACATGTAACAATTTTGAGGTCAACATTCGAGTGTCGATTCTCTTAACGCAAACTAAGGCCAAAAAATAAATTATTATACAAGCCATGGGTTCGATCAAAACTCCACCCGATTTACAAATATATAAACATCTCTTGATGTGCAATCTTTGTGAAATGATCGCATCCGGTCCAAAAATAAATTCTGTCGAGCTAATATTTTCTATTAAAGTAAAATTTTGCTTGTATGCCAAATCGTGAAGTTATACATAAAGTAACTTCTCATCAAATGTTAAAGGATAAAATGCCCTTATTTCTAGATTAGTAGAGCTGGGGGGTTAATACACATATTATTACTCCGTATGTGATATGGGTAGTTAAAAAATCGTTTGGTGTAAAAGTATATACCCATAAAGTCGTAAGCATTCTCCACATATGGATTGGTGGATTGATGTAATTTATACATGGCACATCAATCCATATTATTCTTGGTACTTGAATTGGAATTTTCTGTCACCTTATTGCTAGATTTTAAGAGCTTTGTTTTACAGGTGGATTGCATATATATTCTTTCAAAAACTTATAATTGCATATATATTTAACTAAAACTCATAATTGCATATATATCTTTTTAAAATCTTAAAATTGACATATATATCAAATCGAAATTAATAATTACATATATATCATTTCAAACCAATAAAAATATATTTTGTAATTGTAAAAAAATAATAATAATAAATAAATAAATAAATAATATTTTTTTTTCTATTAAAACAATCATTTTGATATATGTGACAATTTTAAGGCTTTGAAAATTTTGTTAGGTCATTTGATCTATATATATAGGAGTTTACGTTTAGATGGAATGATGGATGGTGCAGTTGATATTCTTATTCAAGATTAATCGATAACGAACATGGTTGAGTCGCCGAACATGGTTGCTCTTTCTTTTCTTTAAAAATGGTTTAAAGATTATTTTGTAATTGATGACGTATAGTCTATATCCGGGTCACGAACCCGACTAAAGTCCAACACTAACTTAGCCCGACACGAACCGGCTACGCTAATTAGATGTTTGGGCTCACGAAGCCCAAGCCCAAATCTATTTACGGAATAGATATCGGATATCTCCTAAATATGGAGATAATCATTCTAACCGACTTAGGCGGATACGCTGAAGGTTAAGGAACACGGAACCAACAAGGATTCCGTGTGTATATAAAGGAATCCCATCCTCGCTTAAGTACGATCTACAAACCCTAACTCTCCCGAAACCCTAAACCGATTACTTACTCACGCCGGAGGATAATCGTGGAGACAATCCCACTGTAAGTTCTAACGTGTTTTCTGCCTCTTAGTCTTGCAGTGTCTCAAGCAACGATTCTCAATTGGTACGAGAGCCGAGCTCCAAACAAGCGAACGCCCAACTTTGATCAACAAGATTGTTAAAAATAATAATAAATAAAAAATAAAAATAATTTAATAAGTATAAGGGTATAATCGTTATTTTATATATCTATTATAATTTAATATATAAAATAATGACTACACATAATTAATATATAAAATAACGATTAAACCCATATACTTATTAAATTATTATTATTATTATTATTATTATTATTATTATTATTATTATTATTATTATTATTATTATTATTTTTTTAACAATTACAAAATATCCTTAAACCATTTTTAAGAAAAGAAAGAGCAACCATGTTCAATGACCAACCGTGTTCATATCGATTTAATCTTGAATAAGAATATCAATCGTCATCAATCGCTCCATCTAAACGTAACTCCTATATATATATATATATATATATATATATATATATATATATATATATATATATATATATATATCAAATGACATAATAAAATTCAAACCAATAAAAAGATATTTTGTAATTGAAAAAAGAAGAAGAAGTTATAATCGCTATTTTATATCAATTATAATTATTAGACATTCTATTCTATTAAAATAATCATTTGGATATATATGACAATTTTAAGGCTTTCGAATGATATATATGTAATTATGAGTTTTGGTTAGATATATAAGACAAATTTAAGGCATTAGAATGATATATATGCAATTATGAGTTTTAGTTGGATATATATGCAATTATGAGGCTTTAGAAGGATATATATGCAATTCCCTCTTGTTTTAAACTAATTTTAGTGAATTCCATGAATAATTGGTAATCTTAAGAATACCACCATCTTAATATTAGCGTCACATCATCATTCAATACATCATCAAATACATCACATGAACGTGCATAAATTAAACTTTTATTTATAATTAAAATCACTATATTAAAAATTAAAAACATCATACATATTAAAAACTTAAATTAAAATCAACGAGAAACGTGTTCGACAAAATCAGCATGAAGGTTTTGATGCGCTTCTACTGATTTGAATTGTCAGATAACTTATAGCGTTTGTTCATGGATTCGTACGAGGTCGTCCTCACGATGTGTTTCCTCCGGATGCTAGTTGGGAGATATCGTCTTTCCTTTGTGTTTTCGAATCACATTATGTAACATGAATAATAATCGATCATGTGGGATTGGCTAATAAAGCCCATTTTTTCTTAAGAACACCAAATGCTCTTTCAAAATTCCTTGCCGCTTCATGTATTCGCTTATACCATATTCACTTGTGGTCATCGTCGCCTGGATGTGAAATCGACTTAACAAGTGTCACCCATTCCAGATATATCCCGTCAACAAGATAAATATCCTCAACCTGTAACTTACGCCGTTATCCACAAACGGAACCCTTTGGTGCTTTTCCGTCTTTGAGATCGTTAAATATAGGCGATTGATGTATAACGTTGATGTCGTTGTTCGCCCTAGAACCACCAAAGAAAGCATGTCATATCAATAAGTCTTGTGACTCAACAACTTCTATCAAAATGAATCAATTCCTTCTTGTTGTGTGAATAGATCTCGACTCATTCGGAACCTCTTCCGGAATTTATATGCAGTGTATATCGAATGCTCACTAAAATAGGCGGCGATTAAATGATCATGAGTACCATAACGATATCTATTTACAATGTTTCTAAAAACTCGCGAAGTTTCACCTTTTCGTTTATTCTTAATAAACTACTCCACTTTTTTCTTTTAAAAACAAAGACAAGTTTCTACCAGTAACTTCTTCTTCTTCTTCTAATGAGTTTGTGAACATGAATGTTTTGTAATCCATTTGGATAACAGAAAATAATAAATTTTTTTGAGTCTTGTATATATTGAGCAAGATAATCTTTGAAGTTGTGTATAAAAATGATAGAGCATGAGGGTAATTATAAGTAATTAAAACGATTAAAGTTTTTTTTAAA
Source organism: Chrysanthemum lavandulifolium (assembly GCA_022545495.1). Classification (NCBI taxonomy): domain Eukaryota; kingdom Viridiplantae; phylum Streptophyta; class Magnoliopsida; order Asterales; family Asteraceae; genus Chrysanthemum; species Chrysanthemum lavandulifolium. Next base: position 74,204,415 of record CM040243.1, read on the forward strand.
TTAAATAAATTGGACCGTTTGGTTTTGTTCGGTGTTCACCACCAAATAGCTGCTCATTTTTTTAACCGTTACTTTTTATTTATTTATTTGGTTTTGTTTGGTGGTGTTCACCACCAAATAGCTGCCAAAAACTCCGCCACCGCTCTTGGTGGTGGGTGTCTTTTATGGTGTTTTGCGCATCAAGGGCGAGATGGTGGCAGTGCACCACCTATGATAAAAACCAGTCTAATTGTTATTTATATAATTTACTCATTTACATGAACAATTTCTATAAGCTCAAATATTTTCAAATCTAATATACGTTCTAAAACATAGTTTAGTACTCAGGTTGAGCCGTTGAGGTTCACTTGTCACCAAGAAGGCCACTAGGCAAGTGGACAAGCAGTTACTGAAGTGTTTTAGAAGGATAGGCCACAAAATGTTCAAAAAGTATAGCTTGAAATTTTGTCCAAAAGTAAATTATTTTATCTCAGAGAAAGTATTGAATTATTTGAAAAGGATTGTACATAAACTGAAAAATTGTAGAACGAATAGGGCATTCTATTATCCAGCTAGAAACAATGATGTTCTTGTTTTTAGGAAACAAACAAGTCCAGCCTGAAAAGTGTTTGGAGTTGAAGATCCAACAATAACTCAATAGTTTGGCTCAATTGTCAAAATGTATGAAGCTATTGTTTATTTTATATGGTAGTAACTAGTAAGTATTTGTTGTGAATTTAATGAGAGCTATACATAAAACGAACACATATATTTTTGGCTTTAAAAACTTTATACATTTAACACTATAAATACATCATTACTTCTTCATTTTATACACACTTTTAAACCAATTTTTACTATAATCTTCTCATCTCACATAAAATGTCTCAAAAAACTCCGAAAACCAAAACACCAAAATCCCGACGCCAACAAAATGTTTCAAACTTTCCAACACCATATCTCAAATTTTGTTTATCCGATCTCTCACTACCCATTCATTTTCAACCAGCAAGTTTCATATATCAACCACAACAACAACCTTATTATCAAAACAATCTGTTTCAACCTCCATTTAACCAACCGCAACAACAACAACAACAACAACCTTTTACTAACAACAACAACAATCTCAAATATATACCGTACGCAAATGTTAAAAGATTCATCACCACCGTTTAACCAACAGATGGACCAAGCTCAAATTTCTCAACGATATTCTCTGGTTAACCTTTTTAATCTTAAGGAAGATATGGATCCGTTTTTGGTAGTCAATATTATTCTACGGCTCAAGGTTTGGGTGGTCTATCCAAACCCGTTGAAGACGACTCTCCTGTCGAATAGGTTGCTCCCATCACAAAGAGGACGTCAAAAATCCAAGGCGTCTGAAGAAGTTAACGCGGCAAAACCATGGACCACAGCCGAAGAGTTAACGTTGTGTAAAGCTTGGATAAACACATCCAAAAATAGCATCAAAGGGAACTCTCAAAATATTAGGGGTTTTGGACGGCCGCACTAGCTTAGTTTGAGAATGAAATAAGGGAATCGACAAGAGGATATGATGCTATCAACACCAAATGGAAAAATAGGTTTCATCCTAAAATTGGCCAATTTTTTGTTTTTCACGATAATGTAAAACGGAGGAACCAAAGTGGCGCAAATAACCAATATGTGTTCGATTAAACGTGTGTGGCGCAAATAACCAATATGTGTTCGATTAAACGTGTGTTGAATATCGTGCAATGTAAGTTTAGTCTTTCACAATGATTGGGCCGTGAAAACTTTTAAGGGAGCATAGTAAGTAGAGAGAGATTTAGATGCCAAAATTTTACAAAACCTAAGAAAAAGGCTCTCAAAAAATCATAGACATCGAAAACCACCTCACACGCCACATTGGACTCAACACGTGGTGGTTCTAATATCAACGATGAAGCAGATGATCGCGATGCCGAGGAGGAAGAGGTTCGGGAAGTTCGACCAATGGGCCAAGAAAGAGCTAAGAAGAAAGTGTCATCCTTTTCCGTTCCTTCGGAAGCTTCACCTTTTCTTGGTGATTTGATGGTTGATAAATGGAAAAACATCAAATCAAGGTTTTAGGGGCAAAAAGAAGGAAGCCCAACATTCTTCTTTAGAGTTGAAGCACTAGTAATTGGAAATGGAAGAACATGTATGTGACAGAGAAGAACAGGCGCGTCGAGAGCAAGTGAAATTGGAAAAACAAAGGCTTGCACACCATAGATAAGAACTTAAGCCGCAACATAAAATGTTTCAATTTCAACAAGAAAAGAAAAGGGACAAAGATCCATGGTCTATCATTCACGCATCAATGATACTTTGCCCGAAATACAATGACGGAAGTTGTTGGAGATGAAGCATACAACAAATGAGAAATATTATTTAGACTATTAGTTTAAGTTTTTATTTTTTATTGTAATATTTTTAATTTTATTTGAATTATTAATGTAATGTCATTAATTATTAATGAAAATTCAATTTTTTTAAAATATGAAATTGAAAAAAAGATTGTGTCTCCCTTCTCATTATTACATTAAGTTTATGGGGCAAATGCATATATACCCACTAAAACTTGTATATTTGCATATATATACCTAAATCATGCTTAAGTTGTATTGTACATCATGTATTAAAAACTTGCATTATGAGGAATATGCAAGTTTTTAAATTTTAATGAGTATATATGCAATTCTCCCTTAAGTTATTTATAAAGTTGTCTTGTAAAAAAAAAAGCTAATGTAGTAATGATGTTTTCGATCCTGTAAAAGTCACCATTACACTTAGCTTTAGAATTCTATGAAAATAAGATGAAATAAAATAGTGAAAAGTGTTTTTTTTTTTTTTTTTTTTTCAAACCTTTTGTTTATTTATTTTATATTCTCACTCATACTTTTCTTTTATTTTCTTTACTTATCATTGTTTTTCTTACATTTAAGAAACCAATTACTTTATTACAATTTTTCTCAAAAAAAAATTATTTATCTTTAAATTTTTATTTGATATCTTCAAATTGATAATGAACACAATTTATATTTGATAAACAACGTGTATGATAAACAACTCAGTTTATCGATGAACAATACCTATGCTGAATAACTCTTTTTATTGATGAACGTTTATGATGAACAACAATTTTTATGGACGAACAACAAATATGATAAACAAAGTTGTTATTGATGAACAATCTATATGATGAACAACTTTTTTTAATTGATAGAACAATACCTATGATTAACACTTTTTTTATTAACATTTTTTTATTTGATGAATAACTCAATATTTATGAACAACTCTTTTATTGATTTTTTTTATTAATGAACATCGTTTAAGATGAACAACTATTTTTGGTGATATACTATAAACAACTCTTTTTATTGATGAACTATGCATATGAAGAACAACTCATTTTATTAATGAATATCACCTATGATGAACACACTTTTAGTCGATGAACATCATTTTTCTTTTATTAATAAACAACTATTTTATTGATGACAAACTATTTTTATTGATGAACACTGCATAAAATAAACACCTTATTTAATTACATAAATATCATCTTTATTAATTTTTCTAAATATCGTTTTTAACAAAAAGATGGAGAAAAAGCAAACTTTCGGGAAAACAATAGTATATTGGGGAAAACAAACTTTCAAATGTCATTACATGCTATCTATATACTACATATAAAGAGAATAATATATGTGCTTAAAACTTAAAAACTTAAAAAATTAGTAATATTGTTAGACTAAAATACACATACTTATAAAAGGCAAAACAATCTATTAAATATTTAAATACATAAATACAACTTAAACCACTAACTTTCTTCACCTCACTTACTCCAAACCCATATATACATTAAAAAATTACATACACAAATTAACGTTATTATACACCGTCGCTATACATGAGTAATCGTCTATTATATTATAAATATATAATATCTAAAACATAATATCAATAGTTATGCATAAATAGTTATGTTAAAACTTTTTTGTAAATCTTTTGTGACATAACATTTCTTTTTAGAATTAGATAACATACGATTTTTATACAGAAATAATTAAAAGTTAGATACATTACGACTTATTATGTACTGTAACGTAGGGGTGAGCATCGGTCTCTGACCGACCGCATCGAGACCGATTAACTCAAAAGCCGAGATCGGCGACCGACCAGATGCGGTCGGTCCGGTCCGGTCCAGTCTCGGTCGATCCGGTCTAACAAGGCAAAATAGTTGGTTTGTGGTCCGGACCGGACCGACCAAGACCGAGACCGAATTAGCCTAAAATCCAAGACTGAGGACCGGACCGAAAGTGGTCGGTCCGGTCCGGTCTCGGTCGGTCCGTCGATCGGTCCGGTCCATTCGGATGGTTTGCTCAGCCCTACTGTAACGGGTATATAACTAATATGTCGACTAAACAAATACTTACTAGTAATTGATATAAGACCAAAATATACGTTTGTGTGCTTCTCTGACTCGTCACTTTAGTTGCCACTCTTGGGACATCACTTGCCAAACAAGCACTTTGCGGTTAGTGAAAATGACTAGAACCCAATATGTCAAATCTTTTCTGAAGAAATAAAGGCAGGCATAGGCACACGCGTTATCATTTTGGTAGAAACGTGTAAGATTCGTGTGTTAAAGAAGTACTAATAGATTTTTAGACCGATGGTAATAAGGCACGAAGACGCGCCATTATTATTACACACCCACACAACACACGTTTTGGAGCGAAAAAAAGGAAGTTGGTCTTGTTTTAGACCAAGTCACGGAGCATGAAATGAGGCTGACGGTAAAAAATATGCCGCTGGTACTTAAAAAAAAAAAAAAAAAAAAAAACCTTTAACATTTATGTAATTTTATGCTTATAAATAACCAAATACTCTTCTATTTTTATTCACACTTTCAAAAGCATTCTTTCTTTATACACTCTAACTTCTCGTCTAAAACAAATGGATTCTGAACATTTCATGTTTACATTTGGAAGAAAAAGAAAAAGTTAACAGTATCCCGAGCTAGAGTTTTCAAAAGAAGTAACGACATACTATATGAATTATTAAGCTTCCACTTCTAGAATCACGCACGGCGGATGACTTTTAAGAAATAGCGGATATGATATACGGATGCATTATATTACATAATATGATTATAAAAGACAAAAGTAAGGCAATTTCTCCCGACTTTTATTCAGATGAGCAACAGCGTTATAATGATCTCGTACGAACACATGAAGAAACGCTACAAGTTGTTAATGATTTACTAAACGAGATAACTCATCAAAGCCTTAAAGCCGATTTAGTGGAACACATTTAGTGTTCAACAAATGCACACTAATTTGTAGTTTGTTTTATTTATAATTTTATTGTAATGTTTTTATTTTATTTTATTTGAATTATTAATTAACGTGTTTTAATTATTAATGAAATTTTAATTTCAGTGTTTAAAAAGAAATGAAAAAAAGATAGTTAGTGATAAAATTAATCGTGTTATTACACTTAATTATTTGTAAAGTTGGTTGTGAAAAGAGAAAGTAACGTAATCTCACATGGGGTGATATGGTTGGTTGTGGTGACTTATTAGTACCACTTGCCTAGTAGCCTTATGTTAAACGCTCAAACATCATATGTTTGAATTTGGGTCGCGAGTTGGATTAGACCCACCAACAATATATTGGGCTTTGTTACATGAAAAATATAGATAAACCATCATATCAATATAAGGCCCATTAACCAAAGCCTATAGTGATTGAGTGAACACAACAAATAAGAAACAATGTGTGCTTTAAAATGGTGATTAAAAATTCGATCAAACTATAGACTTGAACCAAACCATGTTACAATTCAATTCACCAAGCATCACCATACAATTCTTCTATAATGTCTTTCATTTAAGTACTCCACAAACAAAGTAAAATTAAATGACTACACACATAACTTTAAATGATGGTAAAAACACAAACAATAAGCACTGCCACTTCCCTAGCAAAACAACACAACCAAAGGTGCCAAAATCAAATAAAACCCAACCACAACCATATTTCCACTATTGGGTGAGTCGCCATTAGTCGTAGGTCTTGAAGATGGCGTCGTAGATGGAGTGGTGGTAGTTGGTGGTGATAAGTTGCTACCATCACTAGGTGTCGGGGTGGTATCACTAGGTGTCGGGGTGGTACCACTAGGAGTGGGGGTATTTGCGGGTGAGTTTGAGCCTGCAGATACCACGTTGATTGCGAGTTTCATCCCTGTACTACAATGACCAAATGATGGACAAGCAAAATACATTGGTCCTGGTTGTGTTAGGCTAATAGTAGTTGTGCCGCCAGTGTAGGAGTCCAGGGCATTGCTTGTGACACAATTGTCATAGTCGGATTTAGATACAACATCCACACCATGGCTACTACCGTAGTTGAATACTGTATAAAGAAAATTCTTACGCGATTAGTGATTAATTAATTTATGAAGAATTGCAACATATAACCGCATATTGTTGTGACAAGTTAACGTTATATGTCCATGCTCATAGGCGTATAAGATTTTAAGGTTATTCAAATAAAACAATATTAACCTTTTTGTTAGACAAGAAAAATAAGAAAAGACTTACAAAGTGTGTCTCCAACGTTGAAAGTCTTACTCGAAGCCCATGTAGTATAATCTCCAAAAGTCGTCCAGCCACCGCTGTCACCAACGACATGCTGCACTGCATAGACTGATCGTGCCGTGAAAGCTAATAGAGAAATAAGAAAAACTGCAACTGTTGTCATTGCTAGGTTAAGTGTTTATGTATGTAAAACTATGTTGTAGAAGTGTTGTTTTGTGACAAAAATGGTGAAGAAAAGGTGGAATTTATAGACACATAACTGATATAGCATTCAATAATTTATAAGACTTAATTATAAACACGCATATAATTGGTTTTCTTTTGTATGAGGTAGATGGAATATCTTACTAACTTGTGCTTACTCACTACTAACTCTTACCTAATGCTTTTTAGAACTCTATAACCAACTCCCTCGCCCCACAGTACGAAGCCTGGAAATTATGTGGCTCCACACAAACTTAGGTTGTTAACTTTAAAGTGACCAAACTTTGTCTTTTATTACGAGTTTCAACGTATTTGCGAGTAAAAACAGATTTATCTTTGGAATTATGTAGCTCCACAAAGAAATTTGTATAGACTTTTTACCAAACAAGTCAAATTCTTATTAAGTAATTCGGGCTCAAACTTGAGTTTGACAGGATCGAGTCGAACTTTTATCGAGCTCAAGCTCGATCCCGAACTCAATATACCAGCTCGAAATATCTAATGAACCGAGCTTGAGCTTTCAATAGCTAGAGCTCGAGCTTTTCGAGCCTTCACGTACATATATATTTTGTTGTACATATTTATATAAACAACTTAAAAAGGAATTTAAATATTCGTATAATAATTAAATATTTATTATAAGAGGACTATTTAAACCCTAATGTTCAAATGTTTTGTATAAGTTCTTTCCTCTTAGTTCATTGCATATTTTCTTGACTTTATGAATGAGTTTGACTATCAAATACAATGTTTATATATAAGTTCGAGCTTTTCGAGTCGAGCACGAGATTTATTCGAATATTACTCGAGCCAGGATCTAGCTAAGATGATTAAAGCTCTTCAAGCTATCAAGCCAAGTTCAAACCTGCCTTATAATTTTTGTGACGAGCTCGAGTTCGTCTTGGCTCAGATTACAACCCTTCTTTTTACATATATTGTTTACGATCTCCGTAGTTGTTTTATTCAAAAAAGTTGGAAAATTTCTTTAACATGTACATATTGAGAAAATGAGAGATACTAAATAATGTTTTAGTGGGTCAATCGAATCTGATCCAGCTCATTTTGACATGTCGTGATTTCATTTATGATGTTTGGACTTGTTACCTGATGGTGTACCCGGATATAATCGGAGCTTAGTTTCCGAAAAATCTTAATAACATTTAGTGTGACTATTGGCGTAAAACCTACTAGACTAGGGAATGTGTTAATAGTTTAATACACACAAATCACATGTTATGGAGTCCTAGCCTCCGAGAAGCCCAAGCTTTGGAAGAGCCTTAGCATCTGAGTAACTACCAAGGACCTCCAATGTTCCCGCAACTCATGACAGATGCCAATGGCCATGTCTCCTCTAAGCCAAGAAGGAAAACGCAACCTATGCTCGGAGCCTTCCTATTGGCCGATAGGGACATGCCTATAACATTCTCATAAGGTTTGCCTATAAATGTCAGTGTCACATCTGCACTCTGACTAACGTAGTGTGTTACTTTGTCTTATTTCAAGTAATACGTCGAACAAGAAGTATCTGATCTACCATCCACGTAAATTTGGATTACTAAAGGCAATCCATTGTACGGTCATTACCCTACCACATATTTTGTTGTGGTTTATATGGATATAAGTTTTTGTGCTTTAAAACATCTTACTACTATATGTCCTTTTATATGTTACCTTTCTAAAGAAAACAATATATCCTAAACTTTTAAAAAAGCATCATAGTTGTCAAAAAATAAACTTTGGAGTAGCCAACTAAAAAATACTACTCAGAACTTTAACGCCGACATTTTTGCTTTACGCGAAGAGATGACGCTTTACCTATCCAAATTACATAAATGATCCATGGGTTTCATGAAAATCGCATCCACCGTCCCTGCGCTTAAATTACATAAATGGTCCATGTCGTTTGAAAATTTGAAAAAAAATTCCAATTTTTTTTCAAATTTTTCATTTTTTTTTCTTCGAATTTTTTTCCAAATCTTATTTTTTTTGAAATTTTTTTTTCGTGACACGTAAAAGCAAAAATTGCATCCACTGTCTCAAGGCTAAATTACATAAATGGTCCCTGTCGTTTGGAGAAATATTTGAAAAAAAAAATTATTTCCAAATTTTTCTTTGAAATTCTTTTTCAATTTTTGTTTCTTCGTAATTTTTTTGTCGATTTTTTTTTCATGACATGTGAAAAAAAAATTCCAAATTTTTTTTCGTGACATTTTCTAAAAAAAAATCCCGATAAAAATTTTCACTTGTGACAAAAACAAAAATTCATATGTGACGAATACAAATTTCAAAAAAAAAAAGTTGAAAAAAAATTTGATATAAAAATTAGGGACTGTGAATGCAACTTTCACTAAACCATAGGGACCATTTATGTAATTTATCCTAGGGACGGTGGATGTAATTTTTAAAAATTCATGAGTAAAATGGTCATCATAGATATATTTTTATCTTTACTACTCATATGAAGACAAAAATATCAACATTAGTGTTCATAAAAGTATTTTTTTAGTTCGCTATTCTGAAGTTGATTTTTTAACAACTATTATGTTTTTCTAAAGAATTAGCCCTAATATGGTATGTAAGATCAATGACTAATACTAAATCTAATCAAGTGAATTTTTATGAGGGTACCAAAATGCCCTACAAACATATTGATCGAATTTGTAAGCAGGAAGCAACATCCTTAATGGCTACAAGAAAAACCTGTTAGTGTTTTAAAAACTACTATTGTAATCTAAAAGTCAAGCTTAGCTTAGCTCAGTTGCTTGAAAATGAAACCTTAGGGCTACCTAACTAATATTTTTTCTACCAAAATTGAAGGGTACGGCTATGTCGTTATATACGAGTGAAAGTCTAAAATCAATATGAATAATGCGCAGTTGACCGTTCAACAGGGGTCATTTGTAAGATTGACCAGCGTTTGAATTCAACTCGTGGCTAATTAGGTCGCTATGACAGGACCTCACTGCCTGAAGTTGAGTTATTTTTGAAGAAAAGTTCGATTGACATAAAAAAATGCTTGGGTTCGAGGTGTGCCCACCGAAACACACCTTTTTGTAAAATGTTTATGCAAGAAAACATATCTTTAAAGGAATAACATAACGATACATCATGCATAACGTGGATGTTTCTTTAACTTGTAACTTGATTAGGTGGACGTACGGTGGTCAACCTACTCTATATGCAGTGGCGGATCCAGAATTTCGGATTAGGGTATGCACTTTTTTAATCGAGTTTTTTTTAAAAAAATGGGATTTTCGGGTTTGTTTTTTCGGGTCGGATTTTCGAGTCGGATTTTCTGGATACATTTACACACAATTGTTTTGTTTATTTTTAATCCGTTACAACAGTTGATTTGGTTTATCTGTGATTGTATTGGACATTCAGATTTAACTATTTTTATTACGCCGAGTTATGGTGTTGAGCTCATCTAATATTTTTAAATAATTGTATTAATGTTAGAGTAATCAACTCATACAAAAATACTAATCAACGACAATAAATAAAACTAGACTAATGCTCATTTATAACTTTGGTGCTAAATGAACAACTGAACAACAAAGCTCATAGTTTCACATTTAGTATAGTTTCACATTTAGTAATCTTATAAAAAAAGAATCCTAAAAGCATGTTAAAGGAGAAACTATAGATTAATGTCCACGTTTACAACACAAAAGACAAAATAAGTACTAAAAACACGTTGTAGAAATTGTAAGATATTGATTTGCTTTCATTTGTAACTTGACAAAACTAGTAAAAAATGGAAAAACTGATGTGTAAAAAGTAAAGACGTAAAAGCTGTATGAGTGGGCTGGGCTTGGGGAAAAGAAATGGTAAGCTCAAATTCAACCTTATATAACTAATTAATTTACATTACATATGGCCCAAGTAAATACATTTAAGCCATTGACCTTTTGACCTTCATCTTCCTTAACGTACCACTGAAATACTCAGATTTACCAATTAAGTTTTCTTCTTTTTCTTCTTCAGTTTTTCTTTTCTTCAGAATCAATGGGTATGCACTGTTAATTTTCAGTATTTTAGAGGGTGTGCACTCACATATTTAGAGTGTAATTTATACTAACTTATGAGAAAAACAAAAAAAAAAATTACACAACTAAATTTTTTCACATGGTATGCACGTGCATACCCTGTGTATAAGCTAGATCCGCCCCTGTCTATATGTAAAAATAAATTCCATCGTGTATTTGTGTAAAATGTTTTACTACTGTATAATTTATGGGTAATTAATATTTATTTGTAATATTAGACGAAAGATACGCAGATAAGAACGAGATTTTATAAGAATAGATAGTTTTAGTGATAAAAAAGTTTATAGGTTATAAATGAAAATAATAAAAGTTTGACGATTGGCGATTAAACATAATCGTTTTGAAACCGATTCGACCCGGGTGGTTGAACCCATTGAAATTGCCCGTCAAAATGGAATAAAGTTAAAAAGTGTAAAAAAGCATCCATAGTGTGACACATGTCCCCACCTTAAATTATACATAAAATCCGCCAGGGGTAATATGGTCTTTTGACCCGTTTTTCCTTTTCCGCCTCAAATTTCAAACGCACATATCTTTTAAACGGCAAAATTAAAAAAAAAAAACAATTTCACATAGTTTTTAAAATTTAATCATCTTTAATTTGGTATAAATCTTGATAAATATTTCGATTTTTTTTACATATCAAAGGGGTCTTTGTTTTCTTTATTTTTTTTGGCATTTTCAGCCCTATTTTTACCATCATACATGTCGAATCGTGAAAAACTTAAAACATGAAAGTTATAGATTTTCATTCACTCTTTATCCAGAAATTTGAATCACTCAAATCCGAAATAATATGAGTGAGATATTACACTTTAAAGATACCGTTTTAGTTATATTTGTTGCACACAAAGTGTTTGATTAAATGTCTAGCTTAGTTTTTTAGTATTAAAATTGCGTTAATTACATTAATTTTTGTACCACAATTCATTATTAATCATTTTATTAAGAGTAAACTCCAAAATACATCCCTGTGGTTTTCCCGTTTCGCACTATACATCCCTCTCCTAAATGTTTCGACAGATACATCACTCCGTTAGTAAAAGTTACCCTATATACATGCACAAGGACGAACGGTGCAAAATTTGTATCATTAACTTGGACACATCGCAGTTAAGTAGGGGTAATTGTGTCATTTTATGTTTCCCGCTTTAAGTTTCCGGCTACCTCACCACCCCTTTTAACCTAATGTTTCACCCAAATTAAAAACCCTAAATCAAAACACACATACACACAGATCGTTACTTCTATCCAATATTTCACCCAAATTAAAAACCCTAATTGAAAATCCCCAATTGAAACCCCTAATTGAAAAACCCTAACGCACACAGACAACAATGTTCATCCCCAAAACTTGTAGATTACAACCCTTCTTTTTACATATATTGTTTACGATCTCCGTAGTTGTTTTATTCAAAAAAGTTGGAAAATTTCTTTAACATGTACATATTGAGAAAATGAGAGATACTAAATAATGTTTTAGTGGGCCAATCGAATCTAATCCAGCTCATTTTGACATGTCGTGATTTCATTTCTGATGTTTGGACTTGTTACCTGATGGTGTACCCGGATATAATCGGAGCTCGCCTCCGACAAATCTTAATAACATTTAGTCCGACTATTGGCGAAACCTACTAGACTAGGGAATCATAATAGTTTAATACACACGAATCACATTTAAGGAGTCCTAGCCTCGGAGAAGCCCAAGCTTTGAAGGAGCCTTAGCCTCGAGTAACTACCAAGGACCTCCAATGTTCCCGCAACTCATGACAGATGCCAATGGCCATGTCTCCTCTAAGCCAAGAAGGAAAACGCAACCTATGCTCGGAGCCTTCCTATTGGCCAATAGGGACATGCTCCAATCTACATGTGGCACAATCTATAACATTCTCTTAGGGTTTGCCTATAAATGTCAGTGTCACATCTGCGCTCTGACTAACGTAGTGTGTTACTTTGTCTTATTTCAGGTAATACGTCGAACAAGAAGTATCCGATCTACCATCCATGTAAATTTGGATTACTAAAGGCAATCCATTGTACGATCATTACCCTACCACATATTTTGTTGTGGTTTATATGGATATAAGTTTTTGTGCTTTAAAACATCTTACAACTATATGTCCTCTTATATGTTGCCTTCTAAAGAAATTTATATATCCTAAGCTCTTATAATATGGTATGTAAGATCAATGACTAATACTAAATCTAATTGAGTAAATTTTTATGAGGGTACCAAAATGCCCTACAAACATAATGATCGAATTTGTAAGCAGGAAGCAACATCCCTAATGGCTACAAGAAAAACATGCTACTGTTTTAAAAACTACTATTGTAATCTAAAAGTCAAGCTTAGCTTAGCTCAGGTGCTTGAAAATGAAACCTTAGGGCTACTTAACTAATATTTTTTGTACCAAAATTGAAGGGTACGGGTATGTCGTTATATACAAGTGAAAGTCTAAAATCAATATGAATAACGTGCAGTTGCCCGGTCAACGGGAGTCGTTTGTAAGATTGACCTGGGTTCGGACCCAACTCGTGGCTAATTGGTCACGCGACAGTGAGGGCTCATCGCTTAAAACCGGATTTTCTACGTATGTCCGAATGGTATCAAAAGATGCATGGGTTTAAGGTGTGCCCACCGAAACACACCTTTTTGTAAAAATGTTTATGCAAGAAAACATATCTTTAGACTTTAAAGGAATAACATAACGTGATGTTTCTTTAACTAGTAACTTCATTCGGTGGACGTACGGTGGTCGACCTACTGCATATGTAAAAAAATAAATTCCATCGTGTATTTGTGTAAAATGTTTTACTACTGTAAAATTTATGGGTAATTAATACTCATTTAATTTGTATTGTAAGTGAGCTTCAAGTAAAAAAGGAAAGAATTACTTTGGGTTGGTAAAAAATCATCCACCATTATCATCGTCAAGTTATTTCCTACGTAGACTTTTGCGAATTTTTCTTCATCTACTTCTCACGTTAGAACCTACCAAACTTTTTGTTAGGAATGAGCAGGAACCGAACAAAGATCAAAATAACCAAAAAAGCGAGTTAACGGAATCAAAATAACCCATCCAAAGAAGAGACCGACGATTTGGTTTTAAGATAATAAAAAACCAATAGTTTCAGTTTTCACCAAACTAAAGTACTAAACTATCTCTTCGTTTTTTTTTTGTTTTTTTTTGTGTTTTTTTTTTTTTTTTTTTCATTTCTTATTAAGTAAATCTACTGATAACATATATATTAGCATACTAATCTATACTACATATAATGCACAAAGGCACCTCACTCTTAATTTTAAGACGTACAAGAATTTAAGTATTGTTTACAACACTTTAATGCACCCAATTTTCAGAATTACAACAAAGTAAGCATATTGTACAACAAAGTAAAGTGTGGTGTCATTTTAAGACCAAAATTTTATCAAACAACATTAATGATATTAAAAACACTCCTTCATAAAAAATTACAACAATTTAAGTATAATGTGCAATAAACATTAATGATATCAAACAACATTAATGATATTAAAAACACTCTTTCACTAAAAATTACAACCAATTTTAAGATTTACAACAAAATAAGCATACTGTATAACAAAATAATCATGATGTAATTTTCAGACTTACAACATTAATGCTATTAAAATGGTCAATGTTATTAATGACTATAATGACTACTACTTACAAGAAAAGAAACATAGTGTACAACACTTTAATACACATAATTTTCAGACGTACAAGACAAGAAAGATAGTGTACAACAAAACACCACATTAACGCTATTTAATGTAGTCAATTATTTAACTGGTCAATAACTACAATTAATACAGTTATTAAAACACCTCTTAGATAAGAAATACAAATTATCAAACATATTGTACAACAAAATTAAACATAATTCCTACATTAAATTTCACTACTACAAATAATAAAGCACATTATACAAATATTAAAGCCCGAACAGGCAACGGACCAGATGGGCTTGAGCCCGAACGAGCGCGGACCAAACGGGCTCGAGCACGAGCAGACACGGGCCAACGGGTTTGAGCCCGAACGGCACGCGCTATAATGAAATTTTGATATCCGTAAATTTATTGTTAAAAGAACATAATAAACTAAAATACATTATTAATCGAATTTTATTTCAGTACACACGCAACGCTGGGTACCGCTAGTATAATTAAGAGGGATGAGCATTTGGACCGAATCCCAGATCAAATCGAAACCGCACTGCAGATCAGATCAAACGGTACCGACTTCCAATAAACGGTACGGTACCGGTACCATGAATTGAGCCCCAAAAAAATTCGGTATCACTAATACGGTGGTTTGAAATCACTTGAAAATGATTATCCTATATTTTATTGCATTTTCTTGAAATCCTTTTTGGTTTTAAAAAAAACGGGAAGAACCATATAGGTACCGATTTCCCGATACCGAGTACCGATACCGGATCCGGAACCCGAATCTCGTTCGGTACGGTACCAGTACCCACTTTCACGCTCGGAAAAAAATCGGTATCACCAATTCGGTATGTATTCAGTACTATTATGGTACCGTGCTCATCTCTATAATTAAGTAATATGACATACTAAAAGTAAAAATCTATTTTAAAATTACAAAAATTATTAAATGTAACCCTAGGGATTACGTTTAAAATATTCAGACATGGATCAAATGTTTGTACCTTAAATAATACCTGGCCACCTCCTCCTAGGTTGGGGATTTATTGCAAAATGGAATAAAATTAAAAAGTGTAGAAAGTAATTCATAGTGTGAAACGTGTTCTCCGCCTTACACTATACATAAAATTAAGCTCATGGGTAATATGGTCTTGGCCTTTTTTTTTTTTTTTTTTTTTTTTTCACCTCAAATTTCTAACACACATCTCTTTAAATGACAAACTTTAAAAAAAAAACTTATTTTACAATAATTTTTAAAATTTAATCTTCTTTTATTTGGTGATGACGTATAGTATGTATAACATGCCTACTAAGCCCAAAACATACTCTACGCCCACTCTAGGCTCAGGCCCAATGATTGCAAATCCTAGACTAAGGTCCAACAATCACAAACCCTGGGCCAACAGTAAGCCCAATGATTAAATTGGCCACGGCCCAGGCCTTGGAATGCGTGCAAGGTACATAACGGTCGAACCTTCAACCGTTAGGCCTTCACGTCCGCATCCGCGGTTAACACGGACCCTTGTCCGCAAGGGTCCCGGCCCGACGACTCAACCACTATATGCGATAATCCAGAAGCCCCAAGCAAACCTCGCCTATAAAAGGGCTCAAATCCCTACAAGGTAGAACAACTTTCTCTCTCATAATTACACATATACTACTATTTTCCTCTCAAGAATGCATACTTACTATCACGGAGTCTAATCGTGGGGTCCGCTCCCACCAGAAGACTAACGGTTTACCTTTCTTGTCGCAGGATCTCATCTAAACTACTTGAATTAGTACAAGATCAATCCACCAAAGGCTTGCCGCCCACCCAAGAAGCTACGCCTGCACCTTCTATAACCCATCATACAAATTGTACCAACAAGTTGGCGCCATCCGTGGGACCCAAAGACACAACTGCGCTCCGAAAAATACTCACCATGAGCACCAGATTCGGACCAACTCCGCCGCTGGTCCACATTGCGGAGCACGGTAGAAAGAGGAGACCAAACAACTCGACGGACCCGGAGGACCCTGTCCGACGCAGCCCCGGAGGTATTGTGATAAGCATTTCGACAAGATCCGGCCTATTGTGACGGAGAAAGTCAAAAGCATGAAGAAGAGCCAAGATAGCGTAAATCCCAAGGATTATCATGGAGACCAAAGATCACCACAGAGCTTAAAACGTCAAGTGAAGACTCATGAAACAAATTGAGAAGGCAAAGCGAGGATTGATAAGTGTAAATACTCATCATTTTGGTCAATATGAACCGCAAAACATTTAAAAACATTCGAATGCATCAAAATATCAAAATATCTCAAAATTGTATTTTATATGTTTCAGATGCAAAATGTTTAAAATCGATGAAAATGAGCTAAGTTTGCATAATTGGCGCTTTAGTCCCCAAGTTTCAAAAGTTGTCGAAATAGTCCCCGAGCACTTATTTTAAAGAAAAGTCACCAAAGGTCCTTTTGAAATCATAAGTTGTCATAATTAGTCCTTTGGTGAAAAATTTCAAAAGTTTTGAGAAATTACAAGTTTAGTCTCCGTAGTTTCGTGATATTGGCAAAATAGTCCTTGAAATGAAAAAAATGGAGAATACTTAATTCAGTCCTTGTACTATTAAAGATTGGCAAGAAAGTCCCTTATGATAATTTTGAAGTTGGCAAGATCACACCTTGAAGAATTGGAAAATTACACATTTGGTCCTTGTGATTAATACCTACCAAACTTGCCAAAATAAAATACCCAAAACATAAACCAATCCACCCAATACCACAAAGCCCAACCAAACCCTTTATTACTTCATAACCAAAAAAAAAGAAAAAAAACCCAAAACCAAAACCCCGACAAACCTTCTTCCCACTCAACCCACCAACCCATCTCTCCCATCACTTCCCCATACCCCCGCCACTGCTTTCACCTCACAAAGAAAGCACACGCAAGAAACAAAGAAATAGAAGAAAGAGAAGCAAATGAAGACCCTTAATGAGCATAAATAGTGTGCCACATTATAAAGGCGAGTCATTAGTAGTTAGTTTATTTTAGTTTTAGTTTTAGTCTTCTAGTTTTAAAACTATGTTCTAGTTCCATGTTTAAGTCTCATTGTCATTTACTTTTTTTTTGTAATTTTTAATTTCGAGTGCAATTTAATTTAAGTTCGATTCCGCTTTTAGTTTGTTCGCTTTTTAATTTCATATGTTCTTTTAATTGCCTCATTTCAACTCGTAAAGAAGTTTTTATGAATTTGTTTCAGCTTACATAAGCTTATGTTACAGCTCAGTGCTTATTTGCCTTTTGATATAGCCTATCTCTTAACTAGTATACTCTTTAGGGGCCACCCTTTAGCTTATTAGTCAAGGTTCTTAGCTTAGTGTTTTCTGCCCATTTGACTTTATTGGTCAAGGTTCCTTCAAGGTTAACTTGGTCTTCGAAGGATAGCAAGATATCAAAAAGTTTTGTAAAGTGTTTGAATAGTAAAAAAGGGGTTGTCCTGTTCTTAGCAGACTGCAACAGCAGCTCTGTTGCCAAACTTGAGGATTTTTCCTAGCTTATTTGATGTTCAAAATGTTTAAATCGTATGTTTCTTGAGTCTTTGTGTTTACAATTTTCCTCTTGTTCCAGTTTAGTGCACCATGAATCATTTATCTTAGTTGCATTTACATCCCAAAATAAGTCCTTTACTCATATATTTTTTCTCGCATCCGTGGGTTTCTTGTCGTGTTCACTTTATTTTTAAGTCGACATTTCGCTTTTTGTGGTCCCATTTAGCTTTTCATGAATCTTTTCCATGCTAACTTTGTTATCGCATTGACTTTAGTCGAGGAGTGCCTACAAAGTATTAAAAATAAGCTCTAAACAAAGAATCTTTAGGTCGCTTTCACTTGCACACAGTCACAATGTCACATTTTTCTTTTCTTTCTCTTTCTTTATGTATGAGTAGAGGAATCTAGCTTATCGCTGCTTTCTCCTAGCTTATTTAGATTCTCTAGATTAGGTTAGATGCATTTTTAGTATATTAAGTTAGTTTAGATAACTTGAGATTATTAGAGCTTATTAGTGTTCTTTAGATAGCTTTGCCATTTCGTAGTTTTAGGACCCCCTAGATAAGCTTATTAACCAACCGCTCTCCCTTTTAGGCTTATGTTTTTTAACTTGACTTATTTCGACCTTTCATGCTTATGTGTTCTTCGCGTGGCTTATTCAACTCGCTTGTTTAGCTCATTTGTGCAACTAAGTAGCATAAAGGTGTGTTTGTTTTGTTAATCGTCCAAATCAGACTGTGATAAGTCGTTACCGCTAATTCCAAAGTTTTCACAAGAAAAGTTTTACAAAATTTTGGTCTTTAAATTGCATCTACAAAGTCCCAAAAGAAAATCCAAAAAAAAAACAAAACCAAAAAGGTGCATACTGTGTTCAACCCCGAGACCTCCTCGCACAACCAAGTCCACGCATTACAGCAGACACCTCAACACCAACTGCCCTTGGGTCTTTTATTGGTTCTTTCCTACGCAATTAATTACTTAGGGTGTTTGGTTATTGTTTTGCAACGTGATTTTGCCAAACTTTGTGGAATTTTCACGGATTCATTATAAGTCCATTTGAGCTCAAATTTGGGATACAAGATCTTTGGTTGGTTGTGAACATCATGGCCATTTTAGTTTATTTTAGGAATTTTTCTAGCTAGCTTAATTAGTGCTTAAAGTAGGGCCTCAGAGGCCGTTTGGGTCGAGACTTGAAATCGGTCTCGAGCTTTTTTCCAGTAGCTTGTGCTTTTAGGTTCCCATCAGTTGCATTAGCTCATTTTAGGTTAGATTTAGGCTTTAGTAGCTTATGGTAGCTTATAGTTAGCTTTTAGCTTATTTCAAGTGCTTATTCAAACCGCTTATTTGCCCAATTCAAATTTTATTAGTGGGCTTATCTAACTTTTTATATTTTTCCGAGGCTTAGAATAATATTTTAGATTTTCCTGTAAAGTCTCATAATTTTTACTGCTCATTTGTTATTTTTCTTAATTTTAATTAGTTTAAATTAGTTTTTAATTAATAATAATTATTTAAAAGTCTAAAAATATATTTTCAGCTTTTAAAATAACTTTTATAATATTTTAGATTTTTCTAAGTCATAATTTCACTTTTCTAGCTTTATTTCATATTTTTTATATTTTAGGTATTATTAAATAGTTAAAATAGTTTTTAATTAATAATAATTAGATAAATAGTTTTAAAATAATTTTCTTTTTCTTAAAATTTTCTTTTATTATTAGAATTGTTAAAAAGTAATTTTCATTTTCACGAGTCTTTTAGTTTTCGATTTCACATTTTTATTTTACACGCTTACGCTTGTTTTAGTTTAAGTTTTACGCTTTTAGGTTTTAAACGTTAATCTATTTTAAATATAGAATTAAATGACTTCAAAATCTTTATCGATTTAATTTCCTTAGTGTAATCAATCATCACCCTTTTCCTGCTCAATATTCACCCGATCACAAATTGTTGTATTTCGCCACACCTCGCGGACTTAACGACCGGGAAACACTATACCCTCGATCTTCATTGCATTGGTGTCTCGAAATGCTTGAAGTTTATTACGGCTAGCCATTCACAAGTGGTTAGCTTGTGTGATAAAACTTGACGGTTTGGCATCGATCAAATTTTGGCGCACGCGGGAGGTGTCTACAGACCACGAATTTGAAGCATCGTTGTTGTTGAATATACACCCATTGTATATTTACCATCTTTGTCCATATTTCCTTGTTTTCATATAAAACCAAAATTATCGTGAAGTTAATTCGCTTGACGGATCGATTACCAAAAACATTTTTATTCAAGTTTTCAACAAACACAAAACCCAAAAGATTTTCTTTCTTATATTTACAAAATGTTTATCCAAAATCCAAAAATATCCATCTTTACCCTCTCACATCTTTGATTCTTCATCCTAACCCTCTCAG
Source organism: Chrysanthemum lavandulifolium (assembly GCA_022545495.1). NCBI lineage: Eukaryota > Viridiplantae > Streptophyta > Magnoliopsida > Asterales > Asteraceae > Chrysanthemum > Chrysanthemum lavandulifolium. The sequence continues at coordinate 74,224,893 of CM040243.1, forward strand.
AACCTTTGATTCTTTCCTATGTCGTATCCACACCATTTTGTTGTCAATGGTGTGGCCTCATAATGATGATAATTGTCTCGCTTTTAGCATGGTAGAGTCGTGAAACGGGTCCTGCCTATAACCAAGATCCCTATTCTTACCATGACACGACTAATTTATTTCATCGCCACCACATCATGAGATTCGATATACTTGTGTGAATTTTGTGGAGGTCCTCACTAAGGATTTGAGTGTCGACTGTAGACACGCTTTTCTATGAACAAATCTCTAATAACACTCTGAACTTTGGAAATGATCAATATCCATGTTATTCACCAAATCTGAAGGATCATTAATATTATTGTGTTTGATGATTCGGGTGGTCTAGGAAGATCAAAATACATGTTTGCCATTTTAGAGAGAGAAAGTAGAGAGAGAGAGAGGGTGTTCTTGCTAGAGAGTTACTCAAAGTATGGAATATTAGATTAATGAAAAGCACCACCCCTTCCATGGATGGAAGGGGTATTTATAGTTACAAGAATACGACCTCCCATCGGCCTGGATCGTGTATACAGCCGGTAAAGACCCGTCCTTCCTCCACGGTGTTGCACTAAGCTATACTACGCTACAAACTAATAAATAGACTACTAAATAACGTAAATAACGATATGTCACGAGCTAACTTATGCTAGATAATATTAGGGGCGACCGACTCTTCACTATGGAATTTTCTAATTCCTAACAATCTCCCCAAGGAGGTCACCCCATGTTATACATTTCAATCCTAGCATTCTATTCTTGTCTTTGTTCTTGAGCTCAGACTTGAATTCTTCATTTCAACAATCTTTGTGCTTTTGTAGCGATTCTTCAAAGTCCGCATTGATTTGTACTTTAAGTGGAGGCCTTTAATCGATCCACATCTTTGATGATCTTCGAGCTTTTGAGATCATCACCACAAGAATATCTCTAGATCATCCATAGTAGTGTTGCCTTCATGTGAAGTTGTGACATTTGGACCGACATGCTCACACTTTTGAATCATGACATCTTTCCATCGTAGTAGCGGAAGCCTTCATCGTTCATGATATTTGCAAGACAAGCGTAAGCATAGTATGAAATATCGAGCCGTGTTATGTAGATATGCACCACCATGATTTCTTCAAATTATGTGGATGCCGTGAGCATGCGGCTTTGATTGACTCCTCAATTCGATCACCGAACCGTCCAAATGTACCGCAAACAACAAGCTAGTAATAAAACACACGAAGTGTCTTTGATCACTTTCGCTGAATTGAGGTACACGGCCCACGGTTCCCGCTGATCGATAAATACCGCCTGTGATCGTAGGATGCCTAAGAATCTCCTTGATGTGGTTTCGCGAAATGTTCTAGTTGTTTCAAACCGAACGCCTCAAAGAAGACAACACGGAGTGAGTGAACCAAGAAATTGAGATTCACCGATTGATGAAAATGATTTGAAAAAACAATCGCGATTGCTTAGAATAAAGAGTTTTGCAACACGACAAGGTTTTATCGAAAGATCAATTTTCAATCAAAACACTTTTGTATTTGAAAATAGTACACAATCGACGCCACAGTGAAAAGAAGAGATTCGCACATTGACCGGTTTTTCTAAAAGTATTTTCAATCGAGATACTTTTGAATTTTGAAAACATAAGTACACATTCGACGTGCTAGAGAAAAGAAGATTTGCACATCGAACGGTTTTTCCAAAAGTATTCGCCAATTCCAATCTCGACCAAGGTTGATTCAAGAATGAATCTCCCATTATTTCTATCCGCTTGTCACATGGTTGATCTATAGAATAGATCTCACATGCCACCTACCGTGAGCTTGTTTGATGTTGGCTCCAAGGCTTTCCATCTTCATTGTGAATATGTTAGCATATCACTCGATGTTCGCAATACCACAAGGATAATGCGGGACTCTTAATATATTCTTACTTTTCACATTGTGTGAAACAAAGAAGTCTTCATTAATTTAGTGTCCTAATGAGATATTGTGGATGATCTCTTGGCTCTAGACTCAATAGTGCACATTTGGTTCCTATGCGGGAGACTAGGAGAGGGTCTCCTTCTTCAATATCAACAATCTCTAAGAGAAAGTCGATAGATAATGTCGGTTCCCGCGAGAATGAAACAAGTCCTTTAAGAGGAACTTGAGTGGTTTGGGAAGATTAGTGCAAGGCGTCATCGGGTCCATGACGCCTTGTCTTCAATACCGTTGTTACCTTAGTAACAACCAAGAGCATATGTATTGAACCCTACATCGCCTCTAAGGTTGAATTGATGGAGGGCTATTTCTTTTCACCCTTTTCACATTCAGCTTCTTTTTCATTCTTCAACCCCTTCAAGGCTTACCGAGACTTCATAACTAGAACCTTGTTGGGTTTATTCCAAGACTAGCCTGCCTCACCCGCACTCTTCCCGTGATCTCACTTTTCTCCTTTTTCAATATACCTAAGGACTCTACACTATCTAGTGGATTGTCCTCGGTAGATCCCTCCGCTCAAGCGGATCGTGGGAACAAATACCTAACCTAACCATCCTTATAACTCCATACATAAAGTAAAATGGTCGGTCTTTTGGTACAGCCATTCTTCCTTGAAACCAATTGAAAAATCATTTGAAAAACAATCAAGGTACTTGTGATACGAGATCAAAGCATTTTGTACCTTAATAGTTTTGATCATTTAGAAAACCTCCCCTCAACATGTGCGTATGATTTAGAAATTGTTTAGCACAAGTAGGCAAGAGGACTTTGAAATATTTTCTTTGATCACAATTTTCATAATAAAAAGCCATTTGATTTTCATGGTAAAATTCTCCCCTCAATATGTGCATAGGATTTTTGAAATCATTTTATCACATAGAGGCAAGAGTTCTTTTCAAGCACATTTACGATCACACAAGCCATTAAGAAACCATTTAAAACTCAATCAAGGTACTTTATAAATCTCTTTAAAAACTTTTGTACTGATGGTTTTGCTCCCTCAATATGTGCTCGAGATTCGAAAGCGCTTAGCACATACGAGAGAGCACCGCATAATCGAATCAAACGATCAAATTTTATCAAATTTCATTATTAAATCACAAATTCTCCCCGATCAAAAATATCAAACTTTGAGATTTTGGATCCCAAGTGATTTAATTAGGTTTAGAAAACATGGAGAATATGTGGCGTGTTTAAATACTCATCCGGTTTTTGATAAATCCTCCTCAACAACATGTGCATTGAATTTGAAATCTTTTGGCACATGGAGGCAGGAGTGCCTATAAAGGATTAAAACCGATTCCATTAAAACAGATTTGAGATTTAAATCACGATCTCTCCTTGATAAAAATTTCAAACCAATTAGGTTTTGGATCCCGATTGATTTAAATCATTTAGAAAGTTTTAGGAAAGACGGGCAAGATTTAATTTTGAAAATGATGATAAGGACCAGATTAAGACATTAAAGATTGTTAGTGTCAGGTATGATAGTTTTTTAAGAGATCTTTAAGTAAAATAAAACAATTTCACAATCAAACAAGAACAGAAAAAATTTCATTTTGAAAGACCTTGATTCTAAAGAAAAAAAATCATACCATGACATAACATTAAATCTTTAGATCACCACTTATTGTACAATATGGACTTTTATGAAGCAATATTGATTGAAAATAATTTATTTTAAATCACTCTCCCCCTCAATCGATGACCGAAGTCAATAATTGAGTGACTTAAGTTTTGATAAAATGAAGTCCTATGATTTTCAAAATTTAGTCCAATATATTTTCAAAATAATATATTCCATTTTCAAAACAATTTATTCAAATTTATTCAAAATTGTTTAAAATGGTATCCGCACAAAGATACGTTAGTGGTTGAGAAGCTTCCGTTGTTGTTGCCGTAGGGTTGGAAGAAAACCGTCAAAGAATGCAAGTGAGACTTCTTCACGTTGCATTTGAATGCCAACCGAGGTCCACTAAGCTCCGCTTCTTCACTTGTCAAGAAAACCATCTCCGATGCAAGAAGACCTCTTACGTTGCATTTCATGCCAACTCCATTGAAGTCCGCTAAGCTCCGCTTCTTCATTTGTCAACCCAAGATATCATACCCTTTCCTCATGGCATCCAATCTTCTTCAATTTTGTGATCCGGATCGGGAACATTCTTAAATACCAATATACCGCACACGTTAGTGAACACACATACAAATATATGGTGGTCGACAACACCCATAACAAAGAATCGACTAATTAAAGTCAATTCATCATAACAATCGATCATATAAGGCATGGGGTTTATGTGTTAATCAAACTCTAATCATCTAAACCTAACAATCATATCCTAAATTCCTAGTCCTTCAACATAGGCAATTGTATTTTATGATATAAGCATGTAGGATGATTAAGATAATCTCGTTAGATGATACAGATTTGAAAACATTATCCCCCAATCAATGACTCAATTTGTGAAAAGTTTAAAAGCTTCAAGTCATTGATTGAGTTTGCGATTTAATAAAACTCAAACCGATTGTTGTTAAAGCAACTCATTCTACCACCATTTTGGAAAACAACAAATATTTTTCTCAAGAATTTAGACTAAAAACATTTGTGTAGGAACAAAGCATCCTTCGACATACTTTCCTCAAAGTGTTTTAGGATAAGTGCACGATATTTGTGAAAAACGCTTAAGCGTAGCACTTTCCTTCCTTTTAAGAGCGGGTTGCTATCTCAAATGATAGCAAGCCATTGTTTTAGCGCTGGTTACATCAAATAATCGCAAGCTATAGTTTGAGACATGTTTAGAAAAGAATATTTACACCTCCTCGCCGAACTTCATCTATGGTCCCGTGCCATTATTGAATGACATTTCTAAGATCAGATGTTATCGATACCGTAAGACATGTCTTGAGAAAACATATTTTGGTATTTTTGAAATTTTCCGATTTTTATGGTTTTGAAGGTTTTATATTTTTCTATTTTCTTTTGTTGGTTTTATATTTTGTATTTTGTTTTTCTAATAAATATTTACAAGGATAGAATAGATGATATAGTTAAAGAAGATGATGATACGAGTACCGAGATAAGGATATCGAGCAAAGACGTCAGAGAAGATAGAAGTCACCAACTCTTAAACATTCACCACCAAAGCTTTCGAGGCTCCCGAATTGAGAGAAATTGAACCATCCGAAGTGAGACTCGCAGCCCCCCCCAACCAAAATCCTTTGATGAGCAGATTCAAGCTCTATTTCAAGCTTTCTTAGCCGTGCACGTAGAAGCACACCATTATCATAAATCCCATCGCTCCTTTTAAGACCGAAAATCAAGAATCTCCGTCGGTTATATCATCCATAAGAACAACAACGTATCATCCCACACATAAATAATCTTCTCAAATTTCATAACCACCAAGTCCAAGCAATCCATTCCAAAAAGGTGTCAAGAGACCACTTCCCCACGTAGTTGAATTGATGCGCCGCTTTAGACTAGAGCTCACGAACCCGAACACACAAACCCTAAGACAAAGAAA